>JASDQU010309428.1:64336-75768 GCA_032191745.1 Picea mariana
TCTTCATCTCAACATAGATGGATACTGACAGCCACAAACTACTTCACCAAATGGATTGAAGCAAATGGATTGGTCACCCTGCATGCCTCTCTTTTACTTTCCAGATTTGTTCGTTGTCCATGGTTTTTCCTGCAAGCTCTGGAGCCCTTCACTGTGTGGAAGCTGATTGTCATTGTTCGTATTGTAAGTCTGTTGATTCGAGTTGCCACGTATCCTTCATCATTTTCATTCATTGCTTAAAGTGTGTTGGATTTCGCTGCAAACTATCATATTGGATGTTATTTCTTCTCACGGTCATCCTTTCTTATTTGGAATTTCCTCCTGTCGTGCTAACTTTCTCACTGCGCCGAAATTCCCTACCACGACAAGCCTCTCATTTTTGTTTTCCACTGCGTTGAGTTTCCCCATTGCGTCTAAATTTTCCATCGCGCCTTACTACCGCACCATGAACTCCTATGGTTGATTTTGTTTGTTGTGCAAAGATTTTGTTTCTGCTTTTCTCACAATCTCTGTGAAGTCCGTTATTCTTATTTACCACACAGAGAGGGTGTTACAATTAATTACCATGTGCATGAGATAAATATATACTAGCATCATAACAATGTCCCATAACATAAGAAAGAAGGCAAGAAGTGGTAGGGTCATGAGGTTTGAGCCTCAAGACTTGGAATTAATAAATGAAGACCCGAAATTCAGGGTGTCTTTTCAACAAGCCAGATGTATGCGCTTATGTGAAAATATCAAAGGGTATAATGAGAACATGGCTGAGAAGTTCTCCCTCAATTTTATTGGGGTCAGCACAACCATTGTGGGAATCACCTTCCAAGTGATGGAGGAAACTCTGTCAGTTGCGATGGAGATCCCTCTACGCGGACAAAAATGGTTTAAAGGCATGCCTTTAAACATTTTGTGCTATAAAGACTTCATCAAGTCCGACTGTCTAAATGGGAAAATTGGAGCCGACGTTCCAAGCCAGTACCTCTGAGAGCCTTTCCAAAAGATTCTAAAGGTAATCAAAAGATATTTCACCTGTGAAGGAAGGTTTGATAGGGTGTACCCATATCACATCAGGTTGTTGATTCACTTCACAGGGAAAAAACTTTTGAATCTAACTTTCTTCTTGCATCGAAGCTTAGAAAATATGGTAGACAACATCTAGTCCAAGGTTGACCAGCTGGGGAACAATTTATCCTATTTTTCATTAATCAAGTTGATAGTGGTAAAATAATTGATACATTTGAGCAAGGAATATGATTCATTTATGATTTCGGATGACATCCCTAGAGACCCCAAAGGATACATTCCTTTACCTATGAGGGAAACAGCATTCCATAGCGTAGGGGCGAGAAAGGAAGATGTCATGGGAAAATGAAAGGAAAGGAAATAAAAGACTCGTTTTCCCACCATCCAAAACCCCAGAAAAGAGGCAGACCAAGATTGGCTAATAAAACTAAGGAGACACAAGCTCCCAGTAAACTATGCACCCAGACTACTGCCAAGAGATTACTCATATGCGTCATTCGACTAGAGACCGTTGAAGGTGCGAGAAAGGGAATTGATGAAAGGTGGAGGAAGTCAGGCAATGAAAACATGAATGTTCAAGAGTTGTTACATTAGTTGAAGCAAGCGCAACTCGATATTGTCGAACTTTATCAAGAAAACAAAGAGTTAAGAAGACAACTGGCAGAAAGGACTATTGAAATGCCAGCGTCACAAAGTCGAGCAGGGAATGTAAATTGGCTCAAAAAACATCTCAAAGAGGCACAAAACGTAATTATCTAGTTGCAAGAGGAACAAAGGGTGTCAAAAGAAAGAATCACAGGGCATTTCAGGGAGTGCAAACCGACCATTGATAACACCTGTGCACCTCTCGCCAATGCTCAAGCAAAATTGAAAGGAAACGCAGTCTTGTGGAGACAAGTGAAGAATATAAGAAAACATAACTGGTCTCTTAGAAAAACACTCAGAGTTTTAAGTTTGTAGGTGAGGCTGGAGGCATGAGTAAGACAACCCCATTTTATCTTTTTTATCGTGGCATGGAATCTTTCTCCGCGCATATCCTGTTTTCTTCCAGTAACATGAAGTCTGACATGACACCTGCCCAGTGAATATTCATTGCACAGATGTTGTAAACTTACCTAATGGGGAGGGAAGGTATAAATGAAATGCATGCCATTTTTGGAAGGGATGCATGGTCCCCCAACCATTGCTGCCACTTGGAGTTGAAAAAGAGACTGAAAATGGACATTAGCTACACCAACTCGCCACGTGCAGGCTACAACTAGTGATCGCGCAGCAGCAACCAGAGCCCATTACACAAAGGTGACAGAGTTTCAAAGAGTACACTTGATTACTTGGGCACCTCTTGAAGGAAAATGTCGATTTATCACAGCCTAATGACTAAACCTTACTCATGACCAAATGATTGAGACACATGTGTCGGTTATGTTATGATTGGGTGCAGTCGAGTTTTCTATTTTTGGTAAACTCTATTGAAAAGGTTGTATGGGGGGAAAGTAACTGAATCCGAGATTATAGGGGAAAGTAGTTCGAGACATAGCATCCCAAAAGGGTGTTAGTTTTCTATATATTGTATCTTTTTGATGTAAGTCGGGTTGGAAAAGTAGTGTAGATAGAGGACTCTTGAATGTAATCTTTGAATCTGATGGAAATAATAATGCAGAGGTCTTGAAGCTTTGACGAAAAGATTCTAATGGTGGTGTTTTTATGTATTGTGATCCTATCTTTGTATGTACTTCTTGTTTCCTGCAAATTCATGTTTGTTTCCTTTGTTTAAATTGGAAATATTTAAGGAGTTTAAAATTCATCGCGCAGTGCTTTAGACTCATCCATTTAAACTCTATGTTTGTCTTCTAAGTAAGTTAGAATACATCTTTAATGGTTCTCTTATTTTATTTATGTCCTCCTTTCTTCCACCATACACAACGATATTAAAACTGAAAGACCATTTCCTATTTAGCCTTTATCCTCTCAAAGCTTCCGTTACTAGTCATTGATTTCTATCATTTTTAGGGGGTTGACTCCATAGCCTAAAGCTCTGTATTTCCTTTCCAATGAAACCAGAAAACACTTTCTCAAACATATAAATCTATCTGACAATCCAAAGTTATTATCTATCATAGACTAGGTCTCAGAGAGAGCCCTCTCTAGATTGGAAAGGCTAGTTTCCATTCTTAAAGTTGGTTTGCAGTTTACCTTAGCAGTTCATTGTCCTTCAACCCAACAATTTACCAAGTGCTAACATACGCGATTTTTTAGGGAGTAGAGGCATATGTACACTCCCTAAAGACAAACAACATGCGTATGTACGTGACTATCAAGGTAAAACCCATGTATGCCAAAGAAGACACTTCTTGGGAAAGGGTTAGGCCAAGAAACACATATACAAATAAAAATAGAGGCTTCCAAGAAACAAGTGACACAAAAAATCAGTAAAAAAGAGAGCAATAAAGGAGAAAAATCACCCAATACCCCAAAAGGGAGATCATCCCCAGTGGAGTTTCCAATGGAAAATATCTCTATGGCAAGGGGTAAACCACAACAGACAGAATGACACCCAAAAATCAAGTCTAGTATTAAGTATGCTAGATAAATAGAAATGCTAACAAAATAAGGCTAGAATCCTACCTCGTCCAGACATCCGAAGAAGACCACAATTGAGCTCACGATCCAAAGCTTGATACCTGCAAATTTTCTTCCACATCCAAGATACACAAGCATATGGAAATTGTATAGAATGTTAGAATATAAACTAGCACAATCCATTAACATGTATAACAAATATTCCTGTGGAAAGTAATACAAATATTCATGACATATAATTGGACGAGAAAAGAGTATTTCTATTAATGTAATCAACAGAAGTACATAGGTGACAAACTTTTGTAACGACACATATTGAAACCAAGAAACTAAGTCCCTCCACCTGGGCCTTCACCACTTCAATCCTCCACAAAGTTAATCTCACAAGTAGTAGGATTAATTGAGTTTCTCCTTCTCAAGATAGGAAGAGCTTGGGGGCTAAACACAAAAGAAGTTCATGCTTTCAAGGACAAAGGGATGTAGACTCAATATGAAGTGAAATTTCTCCATAATGTATTTTATCTCAATGATGAATGTATTCAAATGGATTTGGAGGGTCGAGTAAGAGTGTTTCCAGTATATGTAAGGTCAAGGATCATGGATCTTGTGACTTGGCATGGAAACCTAACATATTTTTTAATTTTTGAGCACGAAATCTGATGTACGCGGGTTGTAATGGAGAAACTTGTGTATACACAAGTTGTCTAACTGCGGCCTATGTATATGTAAAAAAAAAAATGAATTTTTTACTCTAGAATGAACAAAAAAGGGTAACTTGAGTCTGCAAGAGGAAAGGGAATGCCATCAAAGCAAGATGCATGGAGTGTGGAAAAAAATTCTATGACACCTTGGAATCTTTCTAGTGATATTTCAACTTCGAGCCACTTGGTTGCCCCTTCTTTTGGCCTATTTTTTCCAGGCACTATGTTTGTACATAGGCCTCATCCACCATCCTTGGCTTGAATAACATCACCTGCTTTCATAGATGGTTGTGTAAACCCCCAAGATACTTGAGGAGTACATATGGGTTATTGGGAGAGATGCCCAGCATGATGGCCATATTTTTGAACTTAGTGGTGTACTCTTGTACACTCTACCCCTGCCTCTTCCTGAAGTAGTGCCACCAGATCCATTGGTCCTCTACATACCTGATAGGGTAAAATTGGGAATTAATTAATTTTTTGAAGTCCTCCCACCTAGTTACTGGAGGATCAACCTCTAGCCTAATCTTTTTCATATGGATTTCCCATCAGGTTAAAAAATGGTCCTCTAACTTCAATCTAGCAAATGAAGTCTTCTTCTCTTCATCTATATGTTGAATGCTAAAATAAAATTACATTTGTTGCAACCAATTATTCATTTTTAATGCATCGATCTCACCCTGATATGGATTTATGTCCACTTTTGCTTCCATGTTGAATAGGGATTTTGAAGGGTTCATAACACTTGAACTTGGATGATCTTTTTCGTATTCTTTCTGCTACTCCTTTTCTTCCTGATCTTCTGATTTCCCCTCCGATATGTTCTTTGAGTTAGATCCTCCATAATCTCCAAATGGTCTAATCTTACTTGCTAGAGCCACCATGAGGAGGTTCATATTGCAGCTGATGTCATAAATTTTTTCTTTCAACCACTCAAATCTCTCTTCTTCTAGATCTAAAGGGTTATTATGAACAAACTCGTCCGCCATGGCTAGGGTTTCTGTAAATTCTCCTTAAGACGATTATTGGATCTTGCAACTTCCCAAAAATACCCAAAAGAAAAACCTGCTCCGATACTAATATGATATGTAAACTACTGTGGATATTCCATTGGAACAGTTTGTCATAACAGATCTAATAAAATACTAAAATATTTACCATGAAGGTTAATTTCCCTTAGATCTCCATAATATTTAGTTACTGATAAAATAGATAAAATGTAGAAAGAGAATGGTAAAATTTTTTTACACCATCTACAAATCAACATAAGCTATGACCTAGGAAACGCAATACGGGAGAAAACCCAGCTAGAAGGCGAGGCTTCTTTTCTCTCTTTTCTTAGGTAAAGAAATGATGCAAGTACAAAGAAATAAGCACTCTCTATGGAGTTTCCTTTGACCTGTGGCCAGTATGATTGCTACAAAATTTGTCCTCCTCTATTATTCTCACATAATACCACTCTTAGATGTTTTTCTCAACTATGGAACAATACAACATGCAAAAGAGTGGAACCCCTTCTCCTCCTGGGGGGTCGGTATTTAACGTAGCTCGATAGCCATAGGGATAGGTTTTTGACTTCCTCAACCCTCAATTGTGATAGGGTTTTGAACCTTATAGAATATTCTTGAAATTACACACATGGCTAGATCCATATGCATGAGTAATCAGGGATGATGTGGCATCCTCTTGTACCATGGTGGTCAACATGGTAGGTCAACTTGCATGAGGCATAGTTTTTTCATGTGAGCTCTTATTGATGAATGGTTTGCACCATTGGAAAGGTATTGATGTGTAGAATAGGGTCATGGGTTCCAAGCTAAGTTGGGAAAGTTTTGATCCAAAAAAATGTGATTTGATGCCTCAAAATGGCCCTAGAAGGTTCCAGACCCCAATTTTCCAAATTGGGACCTGCCACTAAAATGGCCCTGCAAGATTATTCCTCCAATGTTTTCCACTCTGAAAGGATTGATATAGATGAAAAAAAATATAATGATCCAATATGAATCAATTTTGAAATTTTTATGTAAGGTACTTTTGTATGTCTCCCATTTTCTCTAAAATTTTCACATCCTGAAGAGTTCCAGAAAAGCAGTTATAGTGAAAATTCCAAACCGAACTGTTTGAAATTGATTTCAGGAGAATTCAGGAACCGTAAATTCCACAAATCATATCTCATAAATTCCATTGAACCGACATATAAAAATTTTACTTGAGCTACTTCTATATGTCTCCTCAATTATTTGAAATTTTCATAGTCTTAAGAGTCCCATAAAATAAGTTATAGTGAAAATGCCAAACTGACCTGTTTGAAATTGATTTCAGCAACATTCTAGAACCCTAACTTCCACATAGAACATATATGAAACTATAGTGAAAAGAAATCTAAAACTTTTACCACATGTACCCAGAGATATGTCCTCGATCTTTGCAAATGGTCAAGATTTGAAACATCCCAGAAAATAAGATATAGAAAAAGTTCCAAGTTGACTTGTTTGAAATTGATTTCAAGATCATTTAGGAACCCTAACTTCGATAGGTAATATCTCTAAAAGTGTAGTGAAAAAAAATATTAAATTTTAACCACGCATACCCAGATATATCTTCTCCATATTTACAAAATTTTAAGGTCTGAAACATCCCATAAATAATTTATAGAGAAAGTTCCAGGTTGACATGTTTGAAATTGATTTTAGGAGCATTCAAGAACCCTAACTTCCACAAGGAATATCTCTAAAAATATAGTGAACCAACATATGAAATGTTTACCACATGTACCCAGAGATATCTCCTCCATCTCTTCAAAATTTCACATTCCGGTTCATCCTAAAAAAAACGTTATCGCAAAAATTCCAAGATGGTATGAAACTGATTTCACAACTCTTCCCTTTTGGAATGATATTCAATCTTTTCTCATCCACTTCTTCAAATGTTACTACATATTTCACGCACACACTTTCTCCTTTTATACTTTTTCATAACCCTTCATGAAGGGACATGTCCATTAATTAAATAATTAATTCCCAATACCATGGGAAAATAACCAAAATACCTGAAACCCATGGGTTTGAAACCACCATTTCACTTTTTACTTTTTCACATGCACCCTTTTTTTACTATACTTGTAAACCTATATATATATATATATATATATATATATATATATATATATATTGGAATTGTTGTGTGTATTGTGATTTCATAAATCCTTCGACATCAATAGAAAATGGATGCTCCCCTTGAACTTGTGTTTCTCCTTAATCATTTAGTGTCTTGATGAGATGGACATTACTCTGAATTCCATGTACTTTAATTTGTTCTGATTGAAAAAACTGCTCAAACACAGTAAATCAACGCTTCTAAAGAAGTATGAACACTATCACCAATAATGAAATATAATCATTCTCCGTTAATCCATACAATCTTTGTATCCAAATAAGCAATAGTACATCTCCAACAATAGTTGAACATGGTTCAATTGGTCTCAACAAATCCAAGTTGATTCAATAAGAAATAGTCAAGTTAACAAGAATACATAAGTTGGCTTCGCATATCGACAACTTCAAATATTCCCTCCCTCAAGGGATCAATAAGTAGCAGAAATAGTTCTCGTCGAAAATTCCATTCAACGGACAACCCAGCCAAAACTCTATCGTCGAAACTCCATTCAGTTGTCGTTTTGGTTGACTACTTCCAAGAAAATCACCAGTAAGTAAGAGGAACTCTACACAACTCTGCAACCAATGATACAAAATGATATGAATTCCTCAAACATATGATCAAATGATTCCACGACCATTCATAAATTCAACAAAAATCTATCCTTGTAGTTAGTACTGGTCCACAAATCTGTCTTTCATGTCCCTTTTGCAAAGATCTGAAAGCACGATTGACATTCCTTTTATTTTTATGGTGAGGATGATGTTAAAGAATATGTTTTTGTTCTGGTTGATCAGAGGAAGTAGGCTTAGGGTTAGTTTCACTTACAAGATTAGAACAACCTAACATATCAACAACAATTTCATATTTAATAGCATGCTCAAATTTTGGCATGTGAAGAACAAGCATCTCATCAATTTGTTTGATACAATCAATAATAGGTTTTTTTTTGGAAAACCAATATGAACTCCTCTTGCAACAAATAAAAATTCCCTGGTTGTACCAAGGCCAGGTATAGGTAGGGAGGCAATAACAATACAAGATTCTATTCAACTTAATATTTTCTTTCTCTAGTTCCTTTCTTAAGGAAAATATTTCATATTCTAGCTCTTTGAATTTTTCTTCCTTTTTCTTCAGCTGGATTCTCACCACTTCTTCTATATTTCTTTCTTCTTCTAATTGAACCTTTAGGTTCATTATAGTATTTTCTATTTCTTCAAGGATTTCTAACATTTTGGATTTTGAATCACGATCCTCTTCTCCATATTTTTGTAGCTGCTCCTTTTGTTTCAAATTCTTTTTCCTAAGCTTCTTTATTTTTCTTAAGACACAGATGGGTTATTCTTTAAGATCCAATTCCCCATCTATTTTGGCATTTTCCTCTTCTTTTGAAGCCATTGTTTCTTTTCATTTTTCTTCATCAATATTTGTTTCAATTTCCATTGTTATGAGAAAAACCACTCTATGGCATGGGGTAAACCACAACAGACGAAAATAACTGTAGAAATAAACTCTAATCTAAACAAACATGCTAACAAGACAAGATAAAGATCCTACCTCATCTGGACGTTCGATGAATTCCATCATTGAGCACTCGAAACAAAGGTATATACCTGCATCTTGTCCTCAAAAACCAAGATACACAATCATATGATGATAATATATAAATTTATCACATATAATAACATAATCCATCAATATTAATAACAAATATGCCCATGGAATAACAATTCAAATATTTGCAAGACATTAATTGGACGAGAAAAGAGTATTTCTATTAAAATATGATCAACAAAAGTGTATGAATGACAAACTTTTGTGTCGGCACATCTCAGAACCAACAAACTAAGTCCCTTCCATTTGGGCCTCCACCACTTCAATTCTCCATCAAATAGGGAAGATCTTGGGGGATAAACCTTGTGTTCAGATTTAAAAGGACAAAGGGATGCAGACTCAATATGAAGTGAATAATTTATCTAGAGTAACTTTTCTCTCAAAGTTGAATTATTCTCCTCTTTCCACGGCTTCGATATGGACCGTTTATAACCTTCAATTGGAACTGAAGGGCCGAATCAGAACATTTCTAGTATATGGAAGGTCAAGGATCATGGATCTCATGACATGGCATGGAAATCCGACACCATTTTTTAATTGTAGGCACAAAATCTTATGTACGCGGGCTATAATGGTGCAACCTGTGTATACACATGCTATATAGCTGTTAGGGCGTGCATATGTGGAATACTATTATTTTTAGCTCTGTGAATTGCAAAAAGGGACTTTAAGTCTACATAGGGAAATGGAAAAAGCCTTATGAGAAAGTTGCATAGGGTGAGGCAGATCTTGCTATAAAATATGCCCCCTAATGTGTGAGGTCAGAGGAGTATCTGCGATGGTCAAAATACATTATAATTTCCAGAAGTGGAGTAATGGAGACCCAACTGGATGAACTAGTTGCTCATAAGAATATTACAATCCATAATGACTTTGTACACATGGTTGCCAATTTGAATTACACTGCAGATCCATGTGGAAATATACCAAACAATTGTTCATAACCATGCATAGGCAATACAAAAGTAGATACATGCCATAGGATATCATAGTTATGAACAAGGCCTTGTGAAAACCAGTCTCAAAATCAATCTGAAGATATATGTATACAACGGAGTAGAATCTTATATCCCTTGTGTTGGCATATTTACAGGTAGAGTATGATTGTCATTGATGGCAAGAACAACAATGACGATGGCATGATTACAGACAGAGTGTGCTTGTCATTGATGGCAAGATCAGAGTGTGCATCGATGGAAAAAAAGGAACATCGTAAGCTCAGGTGAAGAAGAAAACAGTATGCAGAGATGAAAGCTCAGGAGAGATAGCGTTCTGAGATGCGCAGACGAGATCCCATACATCAAGGCTCACATAAGGATCAAAGGTCGTGGCTCACAGAAGAATCAAAGGTAAGCTTATATGAAGAAGCAAACAGTGTGAAATCCAAGCTCAGAGAGGAATAGCGTAGAGTTGCACGCAGAGCGCAAGTGTGCGCCAGGGACGAGGTTAATTCCATTACGAACACTCAGGAGAGATAGCATTCTCAGAAATGCAGACGAGACCCAAAGTCATTAGGACTCATAGCACCTTTGACACTTATAGATTTTAGAAAGACAAATCTTAGGAGGAGGAGCGATAGTGGTCGTTGGATCACCAATCCTGAATACCTGATGTTCATTATATCAGAGTCCAGTGACTAGAGGAAGTACAGATCTGATTCATTGGATCTGAGCACCGAGGATCAACAACCTTCAGATCCAGTATAACTGTGAAGATGATAATGCCGAGAGCCATCCTCCAACTCCGCGAAATGCGAAATCACGATGATATTTGAACCGTTGGATCCGGAAGACACATGGCGAGAGATCAACATTTCGCTGAATCACAAACTGGAAAATTCAAAGGTGAGTTTTCCTCCAAATTCGTGAAACGTGAAGTCCCGATAAGATCCGGACCATTGGATCATAGAGGGATGTGGGCCATTGATATGGTGCAAGTTTCAGAAAATCGGGAGTCAAGAGTTGGAAGAGTCATGGTTGGATCACGTTCAAACACACGAAACGTGAAGTCAGGAAATGATTTGGTCCGTCGAATCACCGAGAGATCTTGACCGTTGATCTGATATGAAGCATTTCATAGTTTCGCGAGTTGGGATTTTCAAGGCAACTCATAGCAGGAACTCGCGATATGCGAAGTTGCGAAATGATTTGGGCTGTCAGATCACTGAGAGATCTCGACCATTGATATGATATGAATCATTTCAGAGTTTCACAAGTTGGGAGTTTCGAGGAAATTCATAGCAGGAGTTCGCGATATGAGAAATTGTGACACACCCCTCTTGCTTGGTCCCTGGTCACAGCTGGTGGTGACATTGATGAAGGTTAAGGGAGGAACTAGCACGTCACTAGGATTTACAAT
>JASDQU010309429.1:0-26118 GCA_032191745.1 Picea mariana
TATGGTATGCTATTTCTTTCCTTTCCTTGCCATGGTATGTTATGTTATGGTATGGTATGGTATGCACTAACTTTCCTTTCCATGGTATGGTATGGTATGGTATGTTATGGTATGCCTTGCAAGACAAAGAAAGTGAAGGAAAGGCAAGTGAAGGAAAGGTATGCAAGGTATGCAAGGCAAGACAATGCAAGCAAACGAAAGGAAAGTGAATGTATGGTATGGTATGCCTTGCCTTTCCTTGCCTTGGTATGGTATGGTATGGTGAAGGCATGGAATGCCTCGCCTTGCCTTGCCAAGCTATGGTATGGTATGGTATGGTATGGTATGCCTCGCCTTTCCTTGCCATGGTATGGAATGGTATGGTGTGGTATGCCTTGCCTTGCCTTGCCTTTCCATGGTATGTCTTTCCTTTCATTTCCAAGCCATGGTATGATATGGTATGGTATGGTAGGCCTTTCCTTGCCTTGCCTTGCCTTGGTATGGTATGGTGTGCTATGCCTTGCCTTTCCATGGTATGGTATGGTATGCCTTGTCTTGGTATGGTATGTTATGTTATGGTATGGTATGGTATCCTTGGCATGGTATGGTATGGTATTGTATGGTATGTCTTTCCTTTCAATGCAATGGTATGGTATGGTATGCCTTGCCTTGCCATCATATGGTATGGTATGGTATGGTATGATATGGTATGGTATGGTATGGTATGATATGGTATGCCTTGCCTTTCTTTCCTTGCCATGGTATGGTATGGTATGCCTTGTCTTTCCTTTCCTTTTCATGGTATGGTATGGTATGGTATGATATTCCTTGCAAGGAAATGAAAGTGAAGACAAGTCAAGTGAAGGCAAGGTATGGAAGGTATGCAAGGAAAGCCAATGCAAGTGAAGGAAAGGCAAGTGAAGGTATGGTATGTCTTGCCTTGCCTTGGTATGGTATGGTATGGTGAAGGAATGGCATGCCTTGCCTTGCCTTGCGAAGCCATGGTATGGTATGGTATGGTATGGTATACCTTGCCTTGCCTTTCCTTGTCATGGTATGGTATGGTATGGTATGCCTTGCCTTGCCTTACCATGGTATGTTATGGTATGATATGGTATGGTACGGTATGGTATGGTATGCCTTGCCTTGGTATGGTATGGTATCCTTGGCATGGTATGGTATGGTATGGTATGCCCTGACTTGCCATGAGATGGTATGTCTTTTCTTTCCATACCATGGTATGGTATGGTATGCCTTGTTTTGCCTTTCCTTGCCTTTCCTTTCCATGGTATGGTATGGTATGGTATGCCTTGCAAGTCAAGGCAAGTGAAGGAAAGGCAAGCGAAGGCAAGGTATGCAAGGTATGAAAGGAAAGGAAATGCAAGTGAAGGCAAGGAAAGTGAAGGTATGGTATGGTATGCCTTGCCTTGCCTTGGTACAGTATGGTATGGTGAAGGCATGGAATGATTTTCCTTGCCTTGCCAAGCCATGGTATGGTATGGTATGGTATGCCTTGCCATTCCATTCCATGGTATGGTATGGTATTATATGGTATTCCTTGCCTTTCCATGGTATGGTATGTATTTCCTTTCCTTTCCTTGCCATGGTATGGTATCCCTTGCAAAGAAAGGAAAGTGAAAGCAAGGTATGCAAAGTATGCAAGGAAAGGCAATGCAAGTGAAGGTATGGTATGGTACGCCTTGCCTTTCCTTGGTATGGTATGGTGAAGGAATTGCATGGCTTGCATTTCCTTTCCAATCCATGGTATGGTATGGTATGGTATGGTGTGCATTTCCTTGCCTTGCCTTGCCTTGGTATGGTATACCTTGTCATGCCTTTACATGGTATGGTATGGTATGGTATGCCTTGCCTTGCCTTACCAACCCATGGTATGGTATTCCTTTACTTTCCTTTCCTTGCCTTTCCATGCTATGGTATGGTATGGTGCGGTATACCTTTCCTTGCCTTTCCATGGTATGGTATGTCTTGCCTTGGTATGGTATGGTATCCTTGGCATGATATAGTTATGTATGGTATGGTATGCCTTTCCTTTCAATGCCATGGTATGGCATGGTATGGTATGCCTTACCTTTCCATGCCATGGTATGGTATGGTATGGTATGCCTTGCCTTGATATGGTATGGTATGGTATGGTATGGTCTACCTTGCAAGGAAAGTCAAGTTAAGGAAAGGAAAGTGAAGGCAAGGTATGAAAGGTATGCAAGGCAAGGCAATGCAAGTGAAGGTATGGTATGGTATGCCTTGCCTTGCCTTGCCTTCCCTTGGTACAGTATGTTATGGTGAAGGAATGACATGCCTTTCCGTTCCTTTCCAATCCATGGTATGGTATGGTATTCATTTCCTTGTCTTGCGTTGCCATGGTATGGTAAGCCTTGCCTCACCTTGCCATGGTATGGTATGGTATGGTATGCCTTGCCTTGCCTTTCCTTTCCAATCCATGGTATGGTATGGTATGGTATGGTATAGTATGGTATGTCTTGCCTTGCCTTGCCTTGCATTTCCATGGTATGGTATGGTATGGTATGGTATGTCTTGTCTTGTCTTGGTATGGTATTTTATGGTATGGTATCCCTTCCATGGTATGGTATGGTATGGTATGGTATGGTATTACTTTCCTTTCCATGCCATTGTATGGTATGCCTTGCCTTGCCATGCCATGGTATGGTATGGTATATTATGGAATGCCTTGCCTTTCCATGACATGGTATGGTATGGTATGGTATGATATAGTATGCCTTGCCTTTCCATGGTATTGTATGGTATGGTATGGTATGCCTTGCCTTGCCATGGTATGGTATGGTATGGTATGCCTTGCAGGGCATGGAAAGTGAAGGCAAGGAAAGTGAAGGAAAGGTATACAAGGTATGCAAGGAGAGGCAATGCAAGTGAAGGTATGGTATGCCTTGCCTTGCCTTGGTATGGTATGGTATGGTGAAGGCATGGCATGCCTTGCATTGCCTTGCCAAGCCATGGTATGGTATGGTATGGTATGGTATGCCTTGCCTTGCCTTGCTAAGCCATGGTATGGTATGGTATGGTATGGTATTGTATGCCTTGCCTTGCCTTGCCATGGTATGGTATGGTATGCCTTGCCTTGGTACGGTATGGTATGGTATCATTGGAATGGAATGGAATGTTATGGTATGTTATGCCTTGCCTCTCCATGCCATAGTATGCTATGGTATTCCTTGCCTTGTCATGCCATGGTATGGTATGGTATGCCTTGCCTTTCCATGACATGGTATGGTATAGTATGGTATGGCATGGTATGTTTTGCCTTTCCATGGTATGATATGGTATGGTATGCCTTTCCTTGCCATGGTATGGTATGGTATGGTATGGTATGCCTTGAAAGTCAAGGAAAGTAAAGGCAAGGAAAGTGAAGGCAAGGAAAGTGAAGGAAAGGTATGCAAGGCAAAGCAATGCAAGTGAAGGAAAGGTATGCAAGGTATGCAAAGCAAGGAAATGGAAGTGAAGGAAAGGCAGGTGAAGGCAAGGTATGCAATATATGCAAGGAAAGGAAAGGAAAGTGAAGGCAAGGTATGCAAGGTATGCAAGGCAAGACAAGGAAAGTGAAGGAAAGGAAAGTGAAAGCAAGGTATGTCATATCTTTCCTTTCCATTCCATGTCTTTCCTTTCGTTCACTTTACATGCCTTGCCATGCCATTCCTTTCCTTTCCATGCCATGCCATGCATTTCCTTGCCTTCATTTGCCATGCCATGCCTTCCCATGCCTTGTCTTTCCATGCCATGCCATGCCTTGCATTTCCTTCACTTTCCATGCCATGTCTCGCCTTGCCTTTTCATTTCATGCCTTACCTTTCCTTTCCATGCCATGCCTTGCCTTTCCTTTCCATGCCATGCCTTGCCTTTCCATACCATGCCTTTTCTTGCCTTCACTTTCCATGCCTTGCCTTTCCATGCCATGCCTTGCCATACCATGCCTTGTGATGCCATGTCATTCATTGACATGCATTGCCTTGCCTTCACTTGCCAAGCCATGCCATGCCTTTTCTAAATGAACAAGTTTAATACCTAAATGAACAAGTTTAATACGTAAAAATTGCAATCAAAGGATTCATTAAGCATGTAATTATACAACTTGTTATCACATATATGTTAGATAAAAATACTTGTATGAAAATTTCAATGTCATAACATAATCTCTCGTTATTCATATATCTAAGGTATATTCATAGTTGTCAAACATGGATTATCGTAATTAATAGTATTTACCTAGACTAAGATCTAGACCTTGCCTTTCCTTGCAATGTCATGCCATGCTTAGCCTTGCCATGTCTTGCCTTTGATTGCCTTGCCTTGCCTTGCTTTGTCTTTCCTTGCATTTCCTTGCCTTTCCTTTCAATTCCATACCAACATGTCCCTGAATGGCTTGAGTAGGCGAGTTGCAACTCGTGATAAAACTCAAATAAAGATTCGTATGGGTGAATTGTTAGTTGCATTGGATCTGGAGCACCAGGTTTTAGCTAGTGGGGCCCCTCCGTTGTCATTTTGTTGACCGAAAAACCCTTTGTTTGTGTATCTCCAACACTAGGGTTTTTCTCAATGAGGGATAATGCAATTTATGAAGATGATGTCGATTTTAAAGAACATTATGTGGGGAATTTGTGGGTAGTGTATTCACATGGGCCTTGGCCAAACAAACTTGTGGGAGCTTACGAAACTCTGTTATGCTGCTCGGTTTGGATTTTATGCCCTCAAACCAAATTGGCCACATGTCCCTCAATGACTTGAGGAGGCATGTTGCAACTCATGATAAAAATCAAACCGAGATTCAGATGGGAGAAATGTTGGTTGCATTGGATCTGGAGCACCAGGTTTCAGCTAGTGGGTCCACTCCATTGTCATTCCGTTGACCGAAAAACCATTAATTGGAATATCTCCGACATTAGGGTTTTTCTCAATGAGGCATAGTGCAATTTGTGAAGAGGAGGTCGATTTTAAAGAACATTGTGTGGGGCATTTTTGGGTAGTGTATTTGCATGGGCCTTGGCCAAACAAACTTGTGGGAGCTTATGAAACTTCGTTATGCTACTTGGTTTGAATTTTATGCCCCTGGACCAAATTGGCCACATGTCTCTAAATGGCTTGAGGAGGCGAGTTGCAACTCGCGATAAAACTCAAAAAAAGACTTGGATGGACGAACTGTCAATTGCATTGGATCTAAATCATCGGGTTTCAGCTAGTGGGGCCCCTCCGCTGTCATTCCGTCGATCAAAAAACCGTTTGATAGAGTATCTCCAACACTAAGATTTTGCTCTATTAGGCATAGTGTGATTTCTGAAGAGGAGGTCGATTTTAAAGAACACTGTGTGGAGAATTTTTAGGTAGTGTATTTGTGTGAGCCTTGGCCAAATATATTTGCGAGAGCTTATGGAACTTTGTTATGTTTCTCTGTTTGGATTTTATGCCCCTAGAACAAATTGGCCACATGTCCCTAAATGGCTTGAGGAGGCGAGTTGCAACTCGCGATAAAACTCAAACCGAAACTTGTACGGATGAACCGTCAGTTTCACTAGATCCGAAGCATCAGTTTTCAGCTAGTGGGGACCTTCTTCTATCATTCCATCGATCAAAAAATCGTTTGTTGGAGTATCTCTGATACTAGGGTTTTTCTTAATGAGGCATAATGCAATTTCTGAAGAGGAGGTTGATTTTCAATAACACTATGTGGGGAGTTTTTGGGTAGTGTAGTTACGCGGGCCTTGGCCAAACAAACTTGAGAGAGATTACATAACTCTTTTATTCTACTCAGTTTGGATTTTATGCCCTTGGACCAAATTGGCCACATGTCCCTGAATGGCTTGAGGAGGTGAGTTGCAACTTGCAATAAAACTCAAACCGAGACTCGGATGGAAGAACTATTAGCTGCATTGGATCCGTAACACCTAGTTTCAACTAATGGGGCCCTTTTGTTGTCATTTCGTTGACTGGAAAACCCTTTGTTGGAATATCTCTGGAAGTAGGGTTTTTCTCAGTGCTTATTACATATGTTTGACAATTTAACACCTTGTTAGGCTAGACATGGCATGGCAAGTAAAGGAATAGAAAGTGAAGGCATGGAAAGTGACGGTATGGAATGACAAGGCATGTAAAGTGAAGACATGGAAAGGAAAGGAATGACAAGGCAAGGAAAGGAAAGGAAAGGAAAGGAAAGGCATAGAAATACAAGGCAAGGCATGGCAAGACAAGGAATGGAAAGACATGGAAAGTGAAGGAAAGGCATGGCAAGGAAAGTGAAGGCAAGTGAAGAAATGGAAATGAAAGTGAAGGAAAGTGAAGGTGTGGCAATGCAAGTGAAGGCAAGTGAAGGCATGGAAATTGAAGGTGTGACAATGCAAGTGAAGGCAAGTGAAGGAATGGCAAGTGAAGGAAAGTAAAGTGAAGACATGGAAAGTGAAGAAAAGACAAGGCAATGAAAGGCAAGTGAAGGCATTGCAAGGCAAGGAAAGTGAAAGCATGACAAGTCAAGGCAAGGAAACTGAAGGAAAGTGAAGGCAAGTGAAGACATGGCAAGTGAAGGCAAGGAAAGTGAAGGAAAGTAAAGGCAAGTGAAGGCATGACAAGTGAATGAAATTGAAGTCAAGGCAAGCTAAGTGAAGGCATGGCATGGCATGGCATGGAATGGAAAGGCAAGGCAATGCATGGAAAGGTGATGCAAGTGAAGGCATGACAAGTGAAGGTAAGGCAATGAAATTTTTTGGTGGACTAGATTTAGGTGCATCCAATAAAATGGATCTAAGTATATCAAAATTATTTTTAGAGGGATTGGGTTTTATCATCCCATCTTGGGTGGGTTTTTTTCCAGATCTTTGCTTGCTTAGGATCTTTCCAAAACCCTCTTCATATTTCTCACTTTTAGGGTTTTTTAGGTTTGCAAGGATTATTCATAGGGTAGTATTGGAATAGATGGCCATGCTCATGGAATTTGTGACATCCGAAATGAATTTATTCATAGTTTAGGATTTGGATCTATTCATAATATTGGTATCTTATACAGATCGACTTAGGGATGGAAACTGAGACATTCATAAAGATACATATTTGGGAATAGGTTGCATATTTCCCTTGTTTTGTAGATTTTGTGCTCTTGACAAAGGTGCCCAGGGTGTTACCAATTTCAGCTAGAATTTTCTCATCCCAATATTCATGGGGAAGCGACTAGAGATTAACCCAAACCGGGGCATAGGAGAAACCATCCTTGTCAAGGATGAATTTCTCTATCCAATAATGGATATGATGGCATGCAGAGCGAAAGAAACATGGGCCATTTTCAAAAACCCTCTCTCTATCTTCCTGGGTGTGGAAAATAGAGGTTAAGAACCATTTTAATACAAGATTGATATCGATATGACCTACGGGTTTCCAGTGAGAGTTAATCCAACTAACTAAATCTTTTTCTGTAAGGTAGATCCCCAGAAATTTTCCAATGACTGTGTGATCCTTCATGAACTAGACATAGCCTCCCATTCTTTCAAAATGGGTTTCATATTTCGTCATTTTGACTTCATTTGGAATGCATTATTCAAGCTTCCATTTATTTGAACCACTATTCTGTTGAGGTGCATCTTCAAGGATTATCGCTTTGGAAGGATCCACATCATCCATTATGCTATTTGAGGAAGGAATACGACTTGGATTTTTTGGAGTATAAGTGCAGCTAGCAAATCCAATCCCATTGTCGCCAAGAACAAATTTGTAAGAAGGGGGGTCGGCGCCTCCTGCCAGCCCCATCATGGAACAATACTGGGAACCAAAGGCGTTAGATCAACTACAAAACTCAGCAGAGCGCTCAGGAGGTGTGAGATACACAAGACATGTATACTATTGCTAATGTAATGAAGGGTTATAACTTTTTTATTATTTCTTTAATTTTATAGGAACCAAATATTTTTAAATTTTAATAATTTTGTGAGAATTTTTTTTATTTTATTAAAAATGATTTAAATGGGAGAGATGTTCATGTAGCATAACACATTAAAATAATGTGTGTGTGTGTGTGTGTGTGGACTCCATTATATACACACTACCAGGGAGATGTTCATGTAAAGAAACACATTAAATCTATCAAGTACTAGGAGGAATCAAATCTCTCTAGGTTTAAAGCTTTTTTAGAATGAAAAACTTGAGGAAAAAGTAAAGATTTGAACCTATAAAGATTTGATCCCTCTCAACCCTTGATAAATAGACACTTAAATAAATCTAAACTTATAAAATTACAATCTTCAAATTATTTATATAAAATAGAAAAAAAAATTATAAACACTCAATTTAAAAAAAAATAAAAAAATTACTTTCATATGCATTCAAACAATATTTACCAAATACTCAAAGTGACCAAGTGAATCTCGGTAACTTTCCTAATAAAACTCGTTTTTTATTTCTTCTCTTAAAGTTCAAGGACTAACAACTCTTTCTTGACGTTCAAGGACTAACAATTCTTTCCGAATTATTATTTGTATAATATTGTGTAGGAAAACCTTTTTAATCTTTATTTTTTTAAATCAATTAATATTTTTAAATAAAATAAAGAATTAAATGTTTTATTATAAATATTTCCTTTCTGAATTATTATTTGTATAATATTGTGAAGGAAAACCTTTTTAATCTTTATTTTTTAAAATTAATTAATATTTTTAAATAAAATAAAGAATTAAATATTTCATTTATAACTAAAGCAAATTTTAATCTTAATTTAATTTTCGTTTATAATTAAAACAAATTTTAATTTTAATTAAATTCTAATTTTGATTTTAATATTTAATAAAATAATAATATTTATATTTTTTCAATACAATTTATTTTATTTATAATACTTTTCTTAAAAATACTTAATAATATTTTTTTTATAATATGAAACCATAATATGATAAAATAATATTCTTAAACCAAAATAAAAAGGAAGTTTTTTTTTTTTTTTATTAAATTATAATATAAAATATAATAAATATCCTAAAATATATTATAAGATATGTTCATTTTAATAAGATTTTAAATAGAGGTCATTACTTAAACAATAAGATAAATAATTATTGTATAGAATTAAATCATATTATAAATTATAAGTTGGAAGAGATAAAAGAGTTTTTTGAGTTGTTGCAATAAGGATGTATGAGGACGTTATTGTTAAGTTTAAAAATACTGAGGGTTGGTTGAAATGGATTAACTGCAATATTGGAGTCAAACAAGGTTGTCCCTTGTCCCCTACCCTTTTTGGCATATAAATTGACAAGTTAGAAGATTGTTTGAAAAAAGTAGGTTGTTTCGACCTTACTCTCACTGGTATAGTCATCAATCTTCTTCTTTATGCTAATGATATCATTCTTATGACAAGGAGTCCCCATGATCTTGAAAAACAACTAAGAATCCTCAAGGATTTTTGCTGCAATATTGGTATGACTGTTAATACTAATAAGACTAAGGTCATGATTATTAAATCCAATAAAATCACTTATGATACCTTCGTATATGACAACAACAACTTGGAGGAAGTGACTTCATATAAATATCTTGGAAGTGATATTCACCACAAACTCAAATGGAATTATAACATTGAGAAAATGATTATTGTGGGATGGAAAACTTATTATGGGCTTGAAAACAATTGTAATTCAGCCGATGTTTGGATTTGGGATAAGAAGAAACTCCTCTTTGAGATTCTCGTTACACCTTCTATTCTTTACGGATGCGAAGTCTGAGGCTATAGTATCTCTCGTGAATCTTGGAGAAAGATAGAGAAAATACAAAATAATTTTATAACCTACAATCTCAAAATTAAAGAAAATGCACCCTATCCCATCCTCCTCTTAGAAACAAGCATCTCCCCCAACGAGAGCATGGCTATGACTAGATACCTAATGTATAAGAACAAGATAAACAACATGGAAGACAATAGGCTTCCTAAAATTGCCTTAAAATCGAGTCGTAACCACCATCGACTCAAGCGAGGATGGCATAAAGATGCCCATTCTTGACTAAACTATTGGGAAATCATGGAAGACACCATTTTGCAAAATAAAGATACTATTAAAAATATCATAAGGATGTAATCAACCCTAAACTAAAAAATAAGCATTGCTAAGATAAGAACAAATTCTCACGAGCTCCATAGTGAAACTAGGCATTGTTCAATTCCTAAAATATCATGGAATGAAAGAGTGTGTCACATTTGTGACACTAAGAAGGTTGAATATGAAAAACACTTTCTCTTAGATTGTCTTTCGAGCACATAATTTTTTTTTCTAAAGAATTACAAGTAATCACTTACCCTTTTAAAATTCGATAAACCAATTCGATATTATTGGAGGTTAATCATTATCATTATCATAATTAGTCAAAATATATTATACCATATAATATTTTATAAAGAAAAATTATTATATTTTTAAATCATAACATAAATAATTAAATCTTATTAAAAATTATAATTATTTTAAAGAGGGCATTCACTTTTATTTTTATTTTTTAAAGATGTTAAAACCTATTAATTAACTATTATCTCCCAATGCCTCCTCATGTGAACTAATTCATTTCTATATTTAAGGAAAACTATACTATTACAAATAACATAAATAATTAAATCTTATTAAAATTTATAATTAATTTAAAAAAGGCTTCGTCTTTTTTTTAAAAAGATGTTAAAACTTATTAATTAACTATTATCTCCCAATGTCTCTTCATGTGATCTAATTCATGTTCTATATTTAAGGAAAAGTATACTATTACAAAGGGTCTAAATAATTAAATTTTATTAAAAATTATAATTATTCTAAATAATTAAATCTTATTAAAAATTATAATTATTTTAAAGAGAGAATTTACATAACACATTACATTGTAATGTGTTATAATATAACACATTATAATACAATGTGTTATAATATAACACATTACAATGCAATGTGTTATAATGTGTTATAATATAACACATTACAATGCAATGTGTTATATTATAACTCATGTAATGTGTTATAATATAACACATTACAAATATTAATTAACTATTATCTCTCAATGTCTCCTCATGTGAACTAATTCATCTTCTACATTTAAGGAAAACTATACTATCAGATAAACTTTATAGTCTTGGCTATTATACTATTTCCTTACATTTAAAGAAGATGAACTTTTAAACAATCAAAAACAAATTTAAAATAAAATTTAAGATAAAACTTTAAATCAATTTTAAAATAAAATTTTAAATCTTTATTCATTACCCTATTTTCTTAAGTAGGTTCATTATTTTTTAGGTTTATAAATCTTTAAACACAAATCAAATAAAGCTTAAAATGAACTTCTTTAAATTTAAAAATCAAACAAAACATAAATAAAATGCATTCTCATCATTAAATGTTAAAATAAAATAAAACACATTTACCTTCAAAAAATAAACATATAATATACCTATTGTTAGAATATGTAACTCCCTACTTGTCTTAAGTGTGATCATATATGTGATTATAATGATTATTTATTATTATTAGGTAGATTTGGTTTCTACATAGAGAGTCTATTCCTTTTTGAGAATTTGTTGGAATCACTTGGATTTGAGATATTCTCTCCAACTAGATGCTTCATAGATTGGTGTGAGGTTGAGATATTTGTTCAACCAAGTAAATAATGTGATCAAGGTAGTTTGTCTACCTTGATACAAAGCTTTGTATATTTATAAGTACTCTATTTCATTATTTAATAGAGCACTCAAGCACAGTTTTGGTTTGTGTGACTATGTCTACTCTCTCTCTCCCATTTTCTTCCATAGTATCAGAGCACCTAACTCTCTCATAGGAGGGCCCAAGGAAATGAAAACTTATGAGTGTAATCTATTGTAGGAGCAGATTCCTATAAGGTGAGAGTAGATAGTTTGAGTGATTGTTGCTATGTTTCGCAGTAATATGTGTGTCCATCATTTGAGTTTTGGCTACATATGAGTGTTGGTCTATGCCATGTTGTTGGGTTGCATGGGGACACGTAATGTGGTGAACCCGCGAAAGGATTTTCATCAAATTATATGGATGGAGAAATTGGTTGCTAAATGAGCGGCCCTATCTGTGAAACACACAAGTGGGTTCACACGAACTGCAATTGAAGATCTTGTTGGTCTATGTGCGACATGTTGCATGAATCCATTCCTGCGAACGTGATCTGGCAGAGGTGTTACCCAACCTAAACACATATTCTTAGATCGCTTCAAAAGAATGGAGGAACGATGGGTGTTGGTCATTACACTCTAGAGACTATTAATAGATGCACGTCATAAATATATGGTTGTTTTCAACCAGGAAGTGAATTGGACTATGACCAGAACAAAAGCTACCAAATGGAAGAAGTCGCTTGAAGGAGAAGCCATGTTTTCCACCTGTGATAAGTCGTTCATGATTGTTAGGGTGAAAATCCACCATGAAGATAAATGAGCACAATTGAGTAAGGCTAGATTTCGTTCCTAGATCTAGTAATTCTATAATTTAAGAGTCCATGATCAATGTGAAGGTTAGTTGGATCAAATCTCCAGGCCAAACTAGTGTGTTTAAATGAAGGTGTCTCGTGTAGAAATGTAGTGCTAAACTTGTGTATGTTTGTGCCTACATTAAGGACAAGACTGATTCAATGGTGGAGCAACATAAAAACATGGAGGAGAGAGGACCACTAGTGAAGGTGATGTTGGCTGCAATAAGGATATGAATTTATGGATTCCATAACTACCATTGATGTGAGGTCGACAACCAGTGGTGTTGATTGGTAGTGGTGATTGGAGTTTGCATGGTAAGTAGTGAAATGTGTCTTTGAATTTATTTGGAGTTTGTAAAGAGAAACATAATGAGCCTACTCAATATGTGATGCATTGTTAGAATTGATTAATCTAACAATTGCAAGATGAAGTGTGGAAACTCCAAGGAAGTAGCAGTAAATGTTTTGGAATTAGAAGCGTTTGCATTGACCATAGCTAATTCAATATGAATGTAGTGGTTTTGTTAGGATTAGCTACTCTAACAAATCACAAGTGAATCTCAGATAATGAATTGATTGTGGCATTAAAGGTCCAAAGGTCAAAGATGCAGATAAAGACTCCAAACATGTGAACAACTGCAGAGGAAGAAGACGATGGTATCTCTTGTTAACGAGTTGAATTCCTACTTAACAATAGTTTGTGATGTAAAATCATTCTTTAGTGATCTAAAAATCAAGAAGGCTTGTATCTTTTAAATTATTTGTAAGTGTTAATTATGTGTGTTTGGGAAAAATGATTAATTTTCCAACACATAAATTAAAGAGTTTTCACACTTAGGATGCACATAATAACCAACAATTAACACCCATCAGTAAACACATAGCACAAAAAATGATAAAGGAGTTCACCCCTCTCTTGGGCTACATCTCCTGGTCCATCTTCCAATGGATCTTTTATATTATTTTCTCAAAGTGCTAAAAATAGTTCTTTACAGTGCTCAAAAGGTCAAATAGATGGTTCCAATGGCTCCAAAACATCCAAAAATTTCTAGCTGGGCTCTTTCGACCCTTGGTTTGCCCAAAAAATGAAGAAGATATCCTCCTAGAAAATTTCTCTTTCAAGCTTGTTGTCTCTGGTTCTCCAATTTGCACCTGTGTGTGACTAACCTGGCTCCTGCGACATTACTGGGCCAAAACCCCATCACCCACGCAGATATCGCAAGTCATGGAATAATGTCGAATAGTTAGTGGGATAGGAGCCTATCATGGCGGAGGACGTGGTTGAGTGGCCCCCCATGTGGTCGGGCGCCAAATTGGATTTTTGCACCTGTCCCAGAATCCATTGAAAACTCTACGTGAAAGGGTCACATGGTGGAGAGTGGTGTGACCAGGGCTAAACTCAAAGTGCTAACAATTGTGCATACCAACGGTCATGTGTTGCGATGGAACGAAGGATAAACAATGTAACTAACTCCGCGCCACTGGTTACATGGTATGGTTGCATGGTGTGGATTAAACCAAGGGCTGGGGCTAATCCGCAACCCTTTACTCCGTCGCCCATACACTAACTCAAATTCAAATAATTTTGAAAATGTTTAAGGTTAAGTAACATCCCGCGGGAGGACTGGTAGCCCGGGCCCTATCAAAGAATTGACATTTCCACCCAAAGGTCAGGGGTTCGACCCCCACAGACTTCACCACATTTTATACATTTGAGGGGTGCCATGTGGTAGCCCATACCTGGGCCACGTGGGATCATATCACTTGGCAATATTATGACATGTGTCAGCAACTAATTCATCCACCTATCTTCCACATAGCCTGCCCAATCATCCTGCCAAATCAACATTTCCACGTAACTGTATAATCATATGAACTGTATGTTCAACTTCCACGTCCGCATTGTACGAACTGTACAATCAACAAAATTTTGCATGTTTGGAAAAATGAATAGAACACAATATCTCACTCATACAACATCTGTTTGAACCCGTTCAAGTTGCGTTGGGATTGTGAGGATGAGGTCTACAAACGTGTCCATTTTGAAGCAATTCTGAGCTCTTTGATTTTTTGATCAAAATTTGATCCCCTAGATCACTCCTCCCCATTGGGAAGCTTTTGGACCTCCAAAAGACTAATTTTAGTCAATATGAAGATGAGGGTATAGTTCCCTCACCTTTCCAACCTCAATCCATCTATCCTTGCTTGGATTTGTGCCTTTAAGACCAACATGAAACTTGTCATGTCTTGTCTTGTACTTGGCTTGGCTCTTTTCCAGTTGTTCTTGTACCATTTGATGCACCAACTGACTTTGTTCAATGAAATTATTTTCTCTATCAATGCCATAATTACCATCAATAACACCATATTTCCTAAAGATAAAATCTAAAAGATATTTTGGCAAATAGCCAAAACATGCTTCAAATGGAGGTGTTTGAGTCAATGAACGCTTAGCCCAGTGATAAGCAAGTTGAAATTAGTGTAGATTCTCATCCCCAAACTTAGGATGTTTTCTTTGAAAAATAGCCACCGTCTTTCCTACACCAAAATGGCCAGCAACAAGAGAAGAATGTGCTTCCCTTATCATGTTGACTCTTTCACCTTGTGAAAATCATAGCTTGCCAAGATACAAAAGTTTACCATGCACATAGGAATCCAATTCCTCAAGTTGGTTAGTACGACACAAATTTGCATAAACATATTTGAAATCAACATCTAAAGCATACTATTCAACATAGCTCTCATGCATGACATGATTATGCTTAAAAATAACTGAAGCACTAACAATAGGCCTAGTAAGCATATCAACAACTTTGTCATAAATTCATTTCTTATACCTTATCACCAAGTGGAATACATAGCTTTTCAAGGCATGGAATGAATCTTTCTTTTCTTTCAAATCTTTGTTCCATGTGTCTCCTTCAACAATCATATTCGTAGTCTTGTTCAAGGCTCTAAAATCTACCCACATAAGCAATATACCATCTTTCTCTGGTACCAAAACAATTGGTGACCTGCATGGAAATGTGCTTGGTTTGATGACCCCTTTGTCAAGCAACTCTTGGACTTGTTTTCTGATTTCAACATTTTCCATGATTGACATCCTGCACATGTCAATGTTTGGAAGAGGACCATCTTGTTGCAATAGAATCTCATATTGGATATCACTTTTAGGAGGCAATCCCCTTGGTTCCTGAAACATCTCAACATTTTCATTAACAACCTCATATACATCATATTTTAACTTTTCATCACATCCTTGGAAAACTTCTTCTTCATCATTGTTTTGGGTTTAATCATCAAAAGTACAAGGTTCTTACTAGCATTGACTAGTCTCTTCATTTGTCCATCATTTGTAAGTGACAAATTCATCTTCTTTGTATGTGCTCTAACAATGTACTCAAATCCATTTTTGAACAAATGATATTTGTTCTCATGATGATGAAATATTTCTCTCCTATCATATAAATATGGGCTTCCCAACACTATACCACAAATATCCAATGGAATAACATCAAGCTCTACCTCATCTATATAGTTTGCAGTGATGGAAAATCTAAGTTTACACCTTCTTGTCACATTCAATTTGGCATTGTCACATATTCATCCTAGAGGGTAAGGTTTAGGATGTGGAGTAGTTTCCAAATTTAATTTCTTGACAATGTCTTCAAAAACGAGGTTTGCTTGAGATCCCATATCAAATAGAGTATCTATATTGGTATGTTTTGAAATTACCCTTATGTGAAAAATATCTATTTTTTCTTTTTCATATTGAGTTACATTAAGGCTACTAATACTTGAAGAACTAGTACTTGCAATAGAATTCTTACCTTGAAAACCCATGGGTGTGATTTTTGTTTCATTTTCCGTATCAGATCCTAAATCTTGTTGTACAGTTGGAGAAATGTTTGGTTTCTCTTTGTTGTTGAACTTTTTGGGTCTCTTTTCAGGATGAAGTTTCCAACAATGGTATTCATCATGGGCATCCTTTGAACAATGTTTACATGGGAATTTCTCTCTATCTTTCTTGACTAAAGCATTTTTCTTTTCATTTCCTTCAAACTTCTTCTTTCCCTTGTCTCCATTATTAAAAGACTTATTGCTACCCTCTTGAGGACCATTCCTTCCTCTTGCCTCTAAATGAGTTGCATGTACACAAACTTCATCTATATTTGAAGGGTTAAACATAATTATTGTATGCCTCAAGTAGCTATGCAATCCTCCAATATATTTTAGTAAAGTTTCTTGAGAAGACAAATCTGTACCCAAAGCCAAATCTCTTCTCCTAAATTATTGAGTGAAGCTTTTCATATCTTTTATTTTATCTTTCTTAAAGTTTTTCCAATCCATAATAGCTTTATGCATGTATGCTAATGGATAAAATTGAGTTTTAATTTCAATAATAAAATCATTCCATGAGGATTAAACTTTACCATATTTCTTCATGTCCTCTTGAGTTTTGGCTTCCCACCAAATGAGTGTTGCACTGTCCAATCTCAAAGAATAAAGTTGAATCTTAGTTTCATCATCTATGATCCTTTGTATCCTACAATACACTTCAATCTCATGAATCCAATTATCCAATTTCTCAGCATTTGCCTCTCCATTGTACATAGGAAATTCAAACTTAATATTAATCTTAAGAAAAGGAGTTTGTAGAGAAATTTTACCATGTTCTTTTGGATAATTTGGAGGTGGTTTTGAAATGGTAGAAGAGGTGGAAGATGGAGGTGAAGGAGATGGAGAATCACCATTCCCTCCATTTCCATTTGGAGTTTTATCACCATTGTCTCCATTTCCCTTTGGAGGGTTGGAGCTTTCACCTTGAAATATTTCATTTCTTTCTTCAAACATAACTTTCACCATCTCAGTCATATCAGAGAAATATTTTTTGAAAGTTTCCTCCTCTGAAGGAAGAGTTCCGTGAATCTCCTCATGAGCCATACTTGGTGAATATCTCTTTGAAGGTTGAGGGGATTTGATAGTTCTCCTTCTTGACAGTTGACAACTTGTCTCTACAAGTTGACATTATCCTCTTATGAGCTTCAACCTTGTAAGCATGAGAAAGGAAAACACTTGCAAACAATCAAGTCTTCAAAAACCTATGCTCTGATACCAACTTGATCTCAAAGTGAAGAAGACTTGTATCTTTTAAATTATTTGTAAGTGTTAATTATGTGTGCTTGGGAAAAAGGATCAATTTGCAAACACATAAATTAAAGATTTTTCACACTTAGGATGCACATAATAACCAACAATTAACAACCACCAATAAACACATAACATAACAAATGGTAAAGGAGTTCACCCCTCTCTTGGGATACATCTCCTGGTCCAGATTGCAATGGATCTTTTATATTATTTAATCAAAGTGCTAAAAAAATTTCTTTACAGTGCTCAAAATTCCAAATAGATGGCTCCAATGGCTCCAAAACATCCAAAAACCCCTAGCTGGGATCTTTCGACACCTAGTTTGGGTAAACAATGAAGAAGATATCCTCCTGGAAAATTTCCCCTTCAAGCTTGTTGTCTCTGGTTCTCCAATTCACACTTTTGTGTGACTAACCTGGCTCCCGCAGCGTTACTGGGCCAAAAACCCAGCACCCACGCGGATCTCGCAAATCTTGGCATAATGTCGAAAATTAGCGGGATAGGCGCCTATCAAGGGGGAGGATGTGGTCGACTGGATCCCCATGTGGCCGGGCACCAACCTGGATTTTCGCACCTATCCCGGAATCCAATGCAAACTCCACGCGAAAGGGTCACATGGTGGAGGGTGGTGTGACTAGGGTTAAACTCGAAGTGCTAACAATTGCACGCGCCAACGGTCATGTAATGGTCATGTGTTGCGATGGATCGGGGGATAAACAACATAACTCGGTGCCATTGGTTACATGGTATGGTTGCATGGTGTGGATTAAACTGAGGGTTGGGGATAAGCCCCAACCCTTTACTCTGTCGCTCATACACTAACTCAATTTCAAATAATTTTAAACATGTTTGAGGTTAAGTAACATCCTGCAGGCAGGCTGGTAGCCCAAGCCCTGCCAAAGCATTGATGTGTCCACCCGAAGGTCGGGGGTTCAACCCCCGCGTAATTCACCACATTTTATACACTGGAGGGGTGCCACATGGCATCCCACCACTGGGCCACGTGACACCATATCACTTGTCAATATTATGACAAGTGTCAGTAACTAATTCGTTCACATGTCTGCCACATAGCCTTCTGAGTCAACCTGCCAAATCAGCACTACCACGTCATTGTATGGTCATATGGACTATATGGTCAGTGGCCACGTCAACACTGTACGGACTGTACAGTCACCAAAATTTTGCTTATTTGGAAAAATTATCAGAACGCGATATCTCACTCATACTATGTTTGTTTCAACTCGTTCAAGTTGCGTTGGAATCATGAGGACGAGGACTACGCACCTGTCCATTTTGAAGAAATTCAAAGAACTTTGATTTTTTGAGCAAAATTTGATCCCCTAGATCATTTAGTATGCTTTGTAAAGGGTGTGGTAGTTGGAATGAAAATTTTAACTACATGTTACCTCTAATTGTGTATTGATGGTAAATGTTTTGATGAATTGACTTAAGATTGACTTGGATTGCAAGTTTCTCAATCTTTACAGTGATGGTACTAGTGTATGTCCCAAGGGTATGGTTGGTTCCCAACTAGGATGAGATCACAATTATACAAGTGAATGGAAGAGCATGAAATTTTTTTAGTTCTATGATGGAGGCGAGTTGCACTATTCTCACTCTAGAAACCATGATTCGATGTCAGACATAAGTTTGAGTTGGAATGATAAGTAGGAAGAACAAAGATGTTGTTCTAGATTACAACATAGAGTTTAGTCCAAGGGAAGTTAGTGACAGTGGCAATATTATGGAAGCATCAAAAGTGAAATGATTGCAAACAAACTTAAGGTAAATTGTGTGAGTTGTGTTAAATAAAAAAGACTCATGACCATATGTTAATGTGAGTCACACTTTTGTAGCAAGTCTATGATGTAATGTTGTATTGGTGTTTGAAATGTTTGAGCTTGTACCTCGTATCTCCATGGGATGGAGTATCTAATGTATGTACATGTATTTATGTAACAAGTAAAGGGAATATCGTTGTAAGACCTGATTAGGAATGCATACCTTTTTATCATGTATCCCTATTGATTTGTAGTGTTGAAACCTCTATTATAGAGTTCTATCACACTTGTAGGTGTGAGTCGTGTCAAGAGTCGAATGAATTCTCTATGAGTGAATGCCGGGAGGTGTCTAGAAATATTGAGTTTTTTCATTCAAGGGGAGTTCATCAAGAGGTTGAATGAATCATGTATCTGAAGGACATCTTACAAAACTGGTGGTTACAACGATTGATGACCCATGTGTTCTAGTGGATGGTCGTTTCTTTATATGGACTTTGACAGTTTGATAATTTGTGATCAATACAAAGAGAAAGTACTAGGATGGACTAGATATAGACTTTGTTGATCAGGAGCTGCTTCAATTTAGAAGACTTGATGATGATGAAGATCTGACCACAGAGGTTAAGACAAGTAGGTGAGAGAAAGTATTGGAATATGTAACTCTCTACTTGTATTTTAATAGTGTGATCATATATGTGATTATAATAATTATTGATCATTGTTAGGTAGATTTGGTTTCTAAGTAGAGAGTATGTTCGTAGTCTTTGGAAAGTTGTTGGAACTAGTTGAATTTGAAAGATTCTCTCCAACTAGATGCTTCCTAAATTTATGTGAGGTTGGCATATTCACTCAACCAAATAGATTGTGTAATCAAGGTAGTTTGTCTATCTTAAGACAAAGCTTCTTATATTTATATGTACTCTATTTCATTATTTAATAAAGGGCTCAAGCACAATTTTGATTTATGTGATTATGTCTACTCTCCCTCTACCATTTCCTTTCACCTATACCAAATAAAATGCAACCAAATATATGTTTACTCTCCCTCTCCCATTTCCTTTCACCTATACCCAATAAAATGCAATCAAATATTTTATATCTATATGCTTTAACTAAATAAAACTAATCAAATGCAATCAAATATTTGATATCTATATGCTTTAACTAAACAAAATTAATCTGCAGTTTTTATCATATTGTAATTAAAATATATTTTTCCATAATTGGCTCTGCAAAATAAAATAAATATACAATATAATGAGAAATCCAATAACCTAAAATCGTAATTATAATATAATTTTTTATCATTTGACATGCAAAATAAATATACAATGTTTTGCTCATTCCAATGGCGATGGCCATAACTAACTAATTGCAATCCATGGTGCTTCCAAGATGTAATACTCACAACCTTAAACACAACCATCTCCCCCAACTTTTGATTTTTCTACAACGTTACCATGGGAAAGCAGAAGGATAAAGTGAAGCAGAAGGATTTTTCTACAAACATATAGTCGGAAACGTTCTACAAACATATAATCGGAAACATTTCACAGAGCGAATTTTATTACAAAATGTACCTTCGTTACTTCCAGAAAGACTCAGCAACAAGGTGTTTTTTGTAACCCAAATAGTGAAATAAATAAAATTTCAAACCCGGAGTGTAACATAGATATCCGAAACAACAAAATCTTGCAAGCCTGAGAACAATTGTTGTATTCACATAATTGTTTCTTTCATCATATAGTCGCCCATATATCACATAGTTATCAAAAATTATATATTCGCAGTCTAGTTCATCTGACAAAATACTAACAAAAAACTACGTATTCAAACCAAAACCAAAACCAAAACCACTAGCTCTCTCACCATCTGCAAACTGTAGAGATATTTCTGGTGATCACTTATAATTTTCATATTTGTTAATCAATGCCCCGTCGCAATATAAACTCTGCATGAATCTTATAAAGCATCACAGCCATTCTTCGCCTTCCTGTCCAATCCGCTTCAGAGCATGCGATCGTCTCGCAGAGGAGTAAGTATAAAGCTGATCAGAGGACCACTCAACAATCTTAGAAAGAGTGTCCTCAATCTGAGTTAGTCACGGCTGTTGTTTCATTGCCAGGCTTCCATAATGTAAAGCCTTGAAATAAAACTCTAGGCATTTCGTCATCCGGAATTTTGCACCAGCAGCTCCTCCTTTCCCTTTTCGTTCAGCTAATTCTTCTTGATAAATTGCCCATTCTCTCTTTCCCCACAACCAATTTAAGGCACCAAGGTTCTTATAACAAGAAGCTCCGTCGTCTGATGTTCTGCTCACACCGAGAGCTTCTTCATATAATCCCTGAGCTTTCTGGAGATTGTGTCGTACCAGAGAAGGCCCAAGGTTTCCATTTGACACTTTGATGTATAGCTCGTTTCCTTTTTTACTTATAATCTCGCACAATGATCGGGATCCATTGTTGCCCGAATTCTCAGGCTTCATTTTCTCTCAAACAACTCGAAATTATACTCTCCTCTGACTATCTCAAAACTGGATTAAATTGAGCTCGATTAGGTCGAACCCTAATTTGTGAAGCTGAACGCAGAGTCTGCAACGATGTTCAGAATCTTAATGATACAACCGAGGTTCTGTTACTCCTCTCCGATTATAAATACGAGGGAACAACATTTCGAGCATTAAATTTGACAAAGATCGTAGACGTTTTTCTTAATGTGAGATTGAAGTTAATGATAAGCATTAAAAGGGTTTCACGAGAAAGATTTACAAAATCTTCAAAATGAAATGAAATTGCCCCCGAATACAGAGTACATGCGTAGACGAACACCCAGATAATCAAAGTTCAACCTAACGATATGAACATAATATATGGACAAAATTTCAATTTTGATGGCCAAGATAATGTTTGGCCACACAAGAGATAAGCCAAAATTTTGGTGGCCAAGATAATGTTTGGCCACAGCCACCAAAATTTTAATTTTGAGCCAAGATAATGTTTGGCCACAGTAGAGATAGGGCCAAAGAATATATGGACAAAATTTAAATTTTGATGGCCAAGATAATGTTTGATCATTCACCATTCAATGAAAGAATATATGGTAGTTTAATCAAAGAATATATGGACAAAATTTTAATTTTGATGGCCAAGATAATGTTTGGCCATAGGACATAGGGTCTCATGATGTGTAATCAAAGTTCAATCCAAGAATATATGGACAAAATTTTAATTTTGATGGCCAAGATAATGTTTGGTCATAGTAGAGAGAGGGCCTCATGATGTGTAATCAAAGTTCAATCAAAGTTCAACCTAAAGATATGACATAATATATGGACAAAATTTTAATTTTAAAGGCAAAGATAATGTTTGGCCACAGGAGAGAGAGTGTCTGATGATGTGTAATCAAATTTCAATCCAAGAATATATGGACAAAAATTTAATTTTGATGGCCAAGATAATGTTTGGCCAAGAGAGGGCCTCATGATGTGTAATCAAAGTTCAACCTAATGATATGACAAAATATATATGGAAAAAATTTTAATTTTGATGGCCAAGATAATTTTTGGCCACGGGAGAGAGAGAGAGGGCCTCGACAAAATTTTAATTTTGATGGCCAAGATAATGTTTGGCCACATGAGAGAGAGGGCCTCATGATTTGTAATCAAAGTTCAATCCAAGAATATATGGACAACATTTTAATTTTGATGGCCAAGATAATGTTTGGCCACAAGAGAGAGATAGGGCATCATGATGTGTAATTAAAGTTCAATCAAAGTTCAACCAAAAGATATGACATAATATATGGATAAAATTTTAATTTTGATGGCCAAGGTAACCCACAGGAGAGAGAGTGCCTCATGATGTGTAATCAAAGTTTAATCCAAGAATATAAGGACACAATTTTAATTTTGATGGCCAAGCGGGCCTCGTGATGCGTAATCAAAGTTCAACCTAACGAAATGACAAAATATATGGACAAAATTTTAATTTTGATGGCCAAGATAATGTTTGGCCACAGGAGAGAGAGGGCCTCATGATGTGTTATCAAAGTTCAATCCAAGCATATATGGACAAAATTTTAATTTTTATTGTAACAACCCTTTGTTACGACAACCATATTTTTTTTTGCATTAGGAAATATACATTACTATTAATAATGACAACCTTGCACATCATACGACATATTAATGAACAATATTAGCACATTAACAACCTGCATGACATAAGTTGGCACAACATTGCAGTGAATAACGATACATATATCGACACATTAACACAATAACCAACAACCCATAACCAATGCATTATTTTAATAATGACCCATCACAACATAAACCATAAATCACTCAATTCGTCTCATAAGGAAAATCACCAGTTAACATCAAGATAATTCATCATAGTGCTAGGTCTAATCTAATCTACTCAATCCATCCTTCAGGTAATGATTAAGAGAAATTCGTACAACGGAGAGCTATATAAACATTAAGAATCATAAGTGTAATTACCATCAATGAGTCTAAGCTATACTCATGTTTAAGGGATCCATAAGAAAATCAATATTCACCCGTCACTTAAGGACATCATGTTTCCTTACATATCCAACTAAGCATAAAAGGAGATCAACCATGCTTAAACAACACAATGACTTAACATGCTACCCTTCATCATGTACATAATTATAAAACCAATAAAATCAGCATAAGTAATAAATAAGAATTCGATAGCTTACATATCCATTAAAGAAATTCAAGGAAGATCATAACTTATTCTTACATAAATAAGAGTGCATTTACTTTTCTCAATTTCATTAAAGAGATTAAATATGACCAATCAGTTGTAACAATTAACAAATAATTAGATGTTAAGCTACAATTAGAGTTAAGAATCCATGGAAGAGTTCTGGAATTTATTCCAACCCCTGAACCTGTAAAAAAATGATTTAATTTTCAATCCGAACCTTAATCTGATCCTCCATCCGAACCTTCATCTGTTCCTCCATCTGAACCCTGTTACAAAGAAAATTTCTGATAACAAAAATTTCAAAACAGAAAATAAGCAGTAAGAAATCGGTGTGGGTAGAGTTGCAACCGAAATGGCAGAGATTAAAGGTAAGGGAACACCATTCCAGGTGTTCACTGCTAACAACCAGACCTCAAGGAATACCAATGAAGTGACTCTCATGAACATACAATGAGATTCCTGTAGAAATTAAAAAGGTTTTAAGAAGTTCCAGCAAGCAAAAGGAATTTTTCAGAGGTGAAGCACATACATAAAATTCCCAACAATGATATAAGAAATTGAATGTCTTATGTAAACCATAAATAAAGCACTCACAGGAAAACTCATAAATTGGTTTGAAATTTAGGAAGAAAAACTTAATTGACCATTAATAGTAATATTCAGAGGCTAAAAAAAGATCCAGGGTAAGGAAACAAGGAGGAGTTTTGGGATCTAGCCCTTGATCCGGTGTGCAGTAATTTTGAAATTCGTTCCAGACCTCCATCCGACACTTAATATGGCCCTCCATCCGACACTTAGTCCGACACTCCATTTGGCACTTAATCCAACATTCCATCCAGCCCTCCAAATGGAACTAAATTTCTGGGAAATTCGAATTTTAAAAATTTTAGGCAGCTAATCGAATTCAGAAACAGTTAAACTTTAAGGAAGGGTCAGTAAATGATGGAAAGGACACTCACGAGGTCAAGCTATAGTTATATCCCCCAACTTCATTCTCAAATTGTAATACTTCGAAATTAAAATTCAAAAAAAGTAAACGTAACATAATCGCTCAATCAAATCTGGGTTTGTATTCTAGAGACAACACAGGTAATACCGCCATTACAAAGTTGCAAACCTTTACATGCACTTACCCAACTGACAATCCATGATCTTTACAGGCTTGGGAAGCGTAAGGCCCCAAAAACTTATGTGAAGAAGGGCATAAAACGTAGAGGGTTTACTGCTGGAAATAACACAAAGAGGAAAGGAAAAATTCAAGAGGGTATGACATGTGCACCCCTCAGCTTCGTAGAGGAGAATGGATGATAAGAAATCATCTATTGGACACACAAATACATCAGTCGAATGTTGGGCGAAGTGAGAGTAGGCACACGGGAGATCTATACAAATGCCTAGGTGTGGAGAGAAATCGTTGGGTGATTTGCACCATACAGTTTGCTCCAAATACTGAGGAGTAAGACACACACAACGCTGATCAGAAAGGGTGTTGGGGAGTAAAAAAAATGGGAAATGACCTCGGTGTAGTCAGCAACGCATGGGTGGATAACAACTAAAAAAACTGAGGAGGAAAACACCCAGATTACGCAGGGAAAAAGAGATGGACACGTCAAATGAAAGGAGATTTGAGCGAACTTACTAGAGACAAGATAAACTGAAATAAAAAAATGAATTGGGTGTGAGGGAACAAAGCCATATCCTTTTCTCAACGCAATAGAAAGGTAATACAATCATAAATCAGCATTAAATCTAAAACATGGGCAATGGAAAGGAGACAATGGATGAATTTCGGTCAAGAAGGGAAATCCATTTAAATCTTTTATCCAACCAAATAAACAAGCATGCCCAACTATACAGAAACCATTACAATTCATAAAAATGTAAATTTCACATATAAAAACATTTAACTAATTTACAAAAGAAACTATTAGACATGTGTATTGTAACTGAAGGGTGAAGAATCCAAAGCTTGATGT
>JASDQU010309429.1:26421-40559 GCA_032191745.1 Picea mariana
TCTTACTCACCTTTCCATTTGCAAATTAAATTATTTTTATTAAAAAATAATTAGGAAAAATTATCCCCCATACACTTGTCACCCAATCACTTAGTTGCACCATAAATTCATTTAATTCATTTAATTAACTTGCTAATTTCCCTGACCCACCTAAAATCATTCCTAAAAATGCTCCTTGTTGTCCCTTTATTCCCTCAATTTCCTTTAATGACTTACACCCTTCGTAAGGTTTAGTTGAGTTCATTTTTGGAAAGTTCTCTAGAGTAGATTCCTTTCTATGTTCCACATTCCTTTTGCATTTATATTCCTCTTTTTATCTAAGTTCGAATTTAGAAAGTTTTGCACATACACAACAATTAAATTTTTAGATAATTTAATCCTCCTTTAAATTATAAATTTAATTTCCCCCCTTTTATTTTCTTCATCCCCCCTTTATTAATTGTTTAATTAATTTTCAGTCCTCTTATCCTACTTATACCTAGGCTTTAAATTCAACTAGGCTTAGAAAATTTTTAAGGGAAAGGTTATAATTTAATAAACTTTACTTATACATAATTAATTTAAGGCTGACCATGTCAAGGTAAGATATTGTTTTCTAGGCACTTAGGTTCATTGACTCACCTTTTTTTAAACATCGGGATGTGCCCTTCAAGATGCACTACATGCTCCAAGGGTGTCACTCGCCTTTATTCATGTTCCAATTATGCGACGTGCCCTTCAAGACGCACTACGTGCTCCAAGGGTGCCACTTTCCTTTTGATTGATTTTGGTAGATGTGAAACCCTTGGAGTCAATACTTCGTCAAGTGACCTTGTGGGAGACTAAGGGCCTCTAAGGAATAAGGACCCTGCCTTATTGCACACCCTTTAGAATCTTCGTGAGCAACTGTCTCAGCCTGCCCTCATGACATCGTGGATCTCTCAAACTAGGTAATTGTTAACCTACAGTTTGAGCCATGACGAGAGTGCTAGTAGGTTGTGTTAGGGATGTTGCCACACCTCTCCCTCAATATCTTTGGTTTTCGTGCATGACCCCTTTACTCCAAATGTGAGTCTAATTAGCAAGTTATCGTCAACCTGCATCCATCAACGAAACATGACTCAACGATCCAAAATCAACATCATAATATACCAGTCATATGTCACATATGCAATAACAAAAATACGCAAACCATAAACAGTCCATTGCCTGAATCAATCCAAAGTCCAAGGAGGTCCATCGATGCCATCGACATCCTCAATCAGTCCAAAGTCCTGCACACTCAGGAGAAACCAGTCAATAGCACCTGTCGATACAAATATAATCAAATAACATATCATCATATCCACAACATCATCATAATCCATAAGAGAAACAGTCAATCATATAATGAATTGGATCACTTGCACGCAAGTTTCCTCAAATAATAAGTCACATCAGAAGTACGCAAGAGCAAAATGTTACATTGATGGCCAAGATAATGTTTGGCCACAGGAGAGTGAGGGCCTCATGATGTGTAATCAAAGTTCAATCCAACAATATGACAGAAACAAATCACAATATATCAACAAAATTTTAATTTCGACGGCCAAGATAATGTTTGGCCATAGGAGAAAGAAGGCCTGATGATGTGCAATCAAAGTTCAATCTAACAATATGACATAATTAAATCACAATATCTCATAAAATTTAGCATCTGTGACAAATTGTCATACATTTAAATGCTTGGCTAGAGGGGGAATAATGATGTGTCATCAAAGTTCAACCAAAAGAGATTGCAACAGTACTAATGTGGAACAAATCAACTAATCAGAATATACTATAAAATTGGAACAAATAAACTAATCACAATGTACTATAAAATTGAGGGCACCTTTAATTTTGATCACAAATTCACATTATACTAATAAAATTGAGGTTGAGTTTAATTTTGATTATTATAAATAATGTTGGACAAGAGGAAAGGAGTATTGATGTGTGAGCTATTATTTTTGGCAATCATTATTCTAATTTGGTAACACAATTGTTAGTGAAATTGTAGATTTTCAATGTTTAAACTGCAATTTTGAATGCATAAATAAATTTAGCACTCTGAAAAAGCCTTGAAACACTGGGAATTCAAATTTAACAACTGAAATATACAATTCCAACAATTTTTAACCAGTTTTCACCCAAAACCAACCTAAAAATATTAAAAAAAATTATCTAAAATGCAAAACTTTTAAACTACATCATTATAAAATAAAGATATGCCACTCAATTTTTGATAGAACAATAACTACAAGTTCCTCTTTTTATTTTAAAAAATTTATTTGAAAAATATAAGAAAAAATAAATAATTAATAATCAATTTTTATTAGTAATTCACTAAAAAAATAGCTAATAAATCCAAACAAATTAACTATATAATTATTATAATAATATATAACTTTTATAATTTAAACAACTTAACTTAAATTATTATTATAATAATACAAATTTAAATCATTATTATTATAATTTACAACCACTATAAAATATATCTAGAATATATATAAAATATATCTAAAATATGTTATGTTGATTTCCTTTACTTAACACTTGATATTGAATACGTATCTAACAACATGCCATGAACAACTTTTAGATTGCACTTTATGTTAGGGTTGAGCATACCCTCACATGCCTTTATCACCTGTACAACCTCTCAACTCATGGTATTTCCTTTGTAGCTTGCACTTTATGTTAGGGTTAGTATACCTTCACATAACCTCTCAACTCATGGCATTTCCATTGTTACATGAAGATAACATTTTAGTTTTATAATTTGCTTTTATTTTAATGGAGTTAATTATAAAATTTTCATTTGATTTTTTAATTATTTTATAAATATTGATAATTTAGAAGTTATTAATTTCTTTGTTAATGTTAATATTTTATTGTTTACAATAAATAGTGTTTTTGTCACATAATCATTATAAAAATCATGACAAATGAATTATAAATTTTGCATTTATTTTTTAATTATTTTATATATATTTAACTTAGAAATTATTAATTTCTTTATTATTGTTAATATTTTTTATTCAACAATATCTTTATCACATACTCATTATAAAACATCATAACAAATGTATAAGAAATTGTATTGCATACTAGATAAAATAATATATATATAACATTAATTATATATATATATATATATATGAATTTTCCATAAATATTAAAATCCTTATATATATATATAAAAGCCTTATATGACAAAGGCAAGAGATTTTAATATTTATGGAAAATTCTTATTTATATATATATATTAATTGTCATATAAAACTAATATATATATATAAAAGAATTGTCCATAAATATTAAAATCTCTTACCTTTGTCACATAAAACAACATGACAAATGATATTGTATTGCATACTAGATAAAGTACAATATATTTAACATGACATATATGAAAAAATTGTCCATAAATATTAAAATGTCTTGAACAATAATGTTAAGTGTTAAGTGGATGAGAAGATGGGATACATATCTTAAAAAGAAAAAAAAACTGATGATAAAAATTATTATTTTGAAATTTTGAAATTTTAAAGAGGTGAATTATAATGTAAGTATGATTTTTTTTAAATTGTTTTAATTTTAAAGTGATAAATTGAATAAGTTAGAATCATATAATAGTAAAATTATATGTCATTATATAAGTTAAAGTTATTAAAGTGAGGTTGGTTAGCTTAAGTGTATTATATTGTTAATATTGATGGGCCTCACTAAGGATCAAATTTAACCACTTCTCTTACACTCCTTCCACCATTACATTAATATAAATGGGAATCAACAATATTCTCTTCTCAATAATAATAATAACATTTTAAAAGGTTAAATTTTATTTTCAAATTTTAAATTTAATTTATTTAATTTAAATATTAATTAAATTATTTTTTTATTGCCATTATCAATATATGATATAATTTTCCCACAAATCGAGTGGTTTAAGTCTTAAATGATGCCCACTTGGAGGGAGGAGCATTGTCTTTGTATGCGAGTCTAGACACTTCCGTGGGAAAGCATGGGAGATCTATTGATAAAATATGGCAATGCATGGGAGAGTACAAGAAACTCATGGAAATATGAGGAGATTGATGGTTTTGAGCGATCAATGTGAATAAGGAGGCCTCGATGAAACCAAAACATTAGCATTTGACATAGGATGAAAGTGACTAAGAAGGACTGGAAGAAGATGATGGCACCAAGTGGTGTGAGGCATCATAACAGCCAGAGTCTCAATTTGGTCACATCATATGGATCCTTATTAAATTATCAGTCGCAAGAGAGGTGCCATGGTTGGAAAAATGAGATAGTTGTTTCTTTTGCATCTTTGGCTTCACTCTTTTCTCACGAGTTATGGGTTCATATTGGTGATGGTTTAGTTTGGTTCTTTGTTGATGTTTTAACTGCATTCTAGGCCTTTGCTCCTCTGTTAAAGGTTGGGATCCTTTTCCACTACTGAGGATCCAAAACCACAAGGACCTCTTGTATTCTCAGGGGTTGGTTGGTGGGTCTGGAAGAGTGGAGGCACACTTAATCTTTTTATCTATATCATGTTTGCTCATAGCCCTATTTCAATCATGTGGTTCATTGAACCTAATAGTGGATTTGTGGTGGTCGTGGGTCATGTTTGGTGTCTATAGGATGTGGTCAAATTAGGATTTAAGGTGGAAGAGATCACTAACAGTGTAACTTTGGACCTAGGAAGCTAAGATGGAGAACTTATCTGAGACAAAGATTCCCGAACTCAGTTGACGTGTGTCATGAAGGAGAGGCAAGACCAATATTTTTGAAGGAAGCACAACATGTTGTCTCTTCTGAATCCAAAAAACCCTCCTTTATTCCCCACCCTAAACCCTCCACTCCCACCCCTGCTTCTACTCCACTGAAGATCCATAAATTGACCCGGGCAGAAATGGCGGAACACCAACTCAAGTGCCTTTGTTATAATTGTGATGACAAGTATTTTATGGGCCACAAGTGTAAGGAACAAAATATTTTTATGGCCATCTCTGAGGATGCTTCTAAAGATGAGGTTGATCCCCCCCCAAGTCACCCGAGCCAACTAATATTACTCCACTCTCTAATCCCCCAAAATTTGAACCAGTCATTTCATTGAATTCTCTCACTGGATTCTCTGCTCCCCAAACCCTCAAGCTAATTGGCTACATTAAGAATTGGAAGGTCATCATCCTCATTGACAGTGGCAACACCAATAATTTTATTCATCGTTGTATTGCCTAAGAAACTAATTTTTATATCCCTGCAATCAACAAATTTTAGATCATGATTGTCAATGGAGTTTTCGTTAAATGTGGGGGGCATTGTGAAAATGTGTGTCTTCACATGAAGTACCACATAAAATCTCATATGTTTTCTATCAACATGGGTGGTTGTGACATTGTGCTTGGTGTAGAATGGTTAAGGAATATTGTCCCCATACTCATGGATTTTAAGAAATTAACCATGCAATTCAACCAATAGGGCCAACAGTATAAGTTCCAATGCATCATCGTCGGCTCCCCTAAGATAATCAGTTCCCATATCATGGAAAATCTCCTCAAAAAAGGTCATTTCAACATTATTGGAAAACTCCATTCCATTCAAGCCATTGAGACACCCTATGTGCATCTTGACCTCCAATCCATCATCTCCAAACATCAAGTTTTTTTCCACTCCCCAGGGAATTCCCCCTTCCCATGGTGTTAATGATGATTCCATTCCACTCACCCCCAGTAGCCTTCCTCCCAATGTTTGACCTTATCATCATCCCTTTTCCCAGGAAAATGAAATTGAAAAAGTTGTTCAATAATTTCTAGTTGTGGGTATTATTCATCCTAGTACCAGCCCTTATTCTTCTCCTTTGGTCATGGTACTAAATAAAGAAGGATCTTGGCGCATGTGTACTGATTTTTGCGCCCTCAACAAACTCACCATCAGAGACAAATTTCCCATTCTTTTCATTGATGATCTCTTGGATGAATTAAGTGGTGCCTAGTACTTTACTAAACTTGACCTTTGTTCTGGCTACCACTAGATATGTATGAAATAGGCAGACATTATGAATACTACATTTTGAACTCATGAGGGACACTATGAGTTCCTTGTCATTCTCATGGGTAATCTTGGCACAATAACGAGCTTCGCTAAAAAGGACGTATGTATTTAAGAAAATATTCTCAACTTAAATCCATGGTGCTTTCTGAGCATCATGCTACACCTACCACAGGGCATTCAGGGTTTACAAAAACCTATGATAGGGTCAAACATTCTTTTTTTTCTGGGATGGTATGAATTAGGACATTTGCACCTTTGTTGCGGAATGTGATGTATGTCAACGAAACAAGGGAGAAATAGTCAAAGCACTTGGCACACTACAACCAATTTTGATTCCACTTGCTATTTGGAGGGATATTTCTATGGATTTCATTGTTGGCTTACCTAAATAAAGAAACAAGTCAGTCATCATGGTGGTAGTTGATCATCTTTCCAAATATGCTCATTTATATTCTCTTCAACACTCATTCACCGCCTCCAGACTAGCTCAACTATGGATCATAGCTTCAATCTTCATGGCATGCCTCATTCTATTGTCTCTAACCGAGATCCCACTTTCACTAGCAATTTTTGGAAAAAATTGTTTAGGCTATAGGGAACCCAAATGCATCTCAGCACATCCTATCATCCTCAGAATGATAGCCAAATTGAAGTTGTCAACAATTGTTTAGAAACATATTTGAGGTGTTTTTCATATGAGTGGAAAAATCAGTGAGATCAGTGGTTACCACTAGTTGAATGGTGGTACAACACTTCTTACCATACAACTACTCGCATGAATCCTTTTGAAGTAATATATGGAAAAATTACACCTTCAGTTCTCTCATACATGCCCTATGTATCAAAGGTTCACATGATTGACTAAACTCTTATAGTTCGAGAGGTCATTCTATGTACCCTCAAAGAGAATTTGGTCAGGGCTCGAAATCGCATGAAGCAACAAGTAGATCAAGGTCGTTCGGAATGTCAATTTGTTGAAGGGGACCATGTGTTTGTTTGTAACATCCTTCTCTTGCAAGAACGAGCTATTGACTTATTCTTTGAGGATATTTGCATGCAATTGATCTGGTTTTAGTATGTGGTTGCGTGTTTCACTTATGGATTCTTATGATGATGATTGATGGATTATTATTTATGTTTTTTTAGTATATATGTATTGACAGATGCTATTAATGAGTTTCCTCTGAGTGTGTAGGAAACTTGATAGATTAAGGATGTTGATGGCATCAATGGACCCCTTGGACTTTGGATTGAGTCAGGGAGTGGATTGTATTGGTTTGGTTATTTCATTTATGCATATGTGACATATGATCGATTATATTATGATGTTGTTGATGGATCATTGACAGTGTTTTGTTGATGGATGCAGGCTGGTGATTGCTTGCTAATATGACTCACATAAGGAGTAAAGGGGCCATGCACATAGAAAATGTATTGAGGGAGAGGTGTGGAAGCATCCTTGACACATCCTACTATCACTCCCACCGTGACTCGAATTTTAGGTTAACGATTACCTAGTTTAAGAGATCCACAATGTCGTGAGGGTAGACTGAGACAGTCACTCATGAATATTATAAGGGGTGCACAATAAGGCAAGGTCCTTATTTCTTAGAGGCCCTTAGTCTCTCACAAGGTCATCTGAATGGAGTATTGACTCCAAGGGTTGGACAACTACCAAAACTAGTCAAAGGCGAGTGGCACCCTTGGAGCACGGAGTGCATCTTGAAGGGCACGTCACAAAATTAAAATATTGAATCGAAGGCGAGTGGCACCCTTGGAGAATGGAGTGTGTCTTGAAGGGCATGTCACAGATTAAAAAAAAAATGGATGAGTCAAAGAATCTAGTTCGCCTAGAAAACTGTGAGCGAATGTTAATCCTGGTAAAATCTTGATCACAGCTGAGTTAATTAATTGATTAATTAATTAATTAAAAATGAATTTATTAATTGTATACCCCAAACGAAAGTCTAATCCTATTTGAATTTAAGCCTAAGTCTAAGTTAGTGAGAAGACTAAAAATTAATTTTTAAATTAAATAATGAGGGGAAGGAAATAAATCAATTTAAGAATCAATGAAAATAAAATAAATCTAAAGAGTTATTTAATACGCATTGTGCAAGTAATTACCAAATTGGAAATTAAAATAATAAATGAATAAAGAATATAAGGATGTGTAAGCATAGAAAGGTAACTAGAGTCTATTCTAACTAGAGAACATTCCTATTTTAACTCAACTTCGTTTTAGAAAGGCTTTAGTCATAAATGGGAAATAAAGGGAATAAAGGGACAACTAGGAGTGATTTTAGGAGCGCTTTTATGATGGGTGAGGGAAATTGACTTCTAATTAAATTAAATAGTGGATTTACTTTAGCAACTAAGGGAACGGGTGACAAGTGTATGGGGGGAATAATTCCTAATTAATTTTTAATAAAAACAAATTAAGTGTGAAAATGGAAATTTGTCACTAAGGAAATTCTATAAAACAAATGGCTGAGAGGAGGAATGGACACACGGGTTATGAGTAAGGTTATGTTGTAGAAATTCTAATTGGTTGTACTTGTGAGAGTTGGGATAGCCAGCTCGAGAGAGAGAGTAGTGGATCTACCTTGCGAGGCGAGCTGGGAGCTAGAGGATTCTGGTTGTGTTGGTGTGTGGCCCCTTTGCGGCTCAGGGGGATAAGGGGGAAGAAGAGTACCCCTAGCGTTGGCTAGGAGGTACCAGTACAATCTCCACGTTTAGGAAGAGGGGAGATGGAAGGAGCGCAAGCGCGGGAGAACATATTTCACTTCTCGTCGTTGAATACGGTAATATCATCTAGAATTGTAATTGCATTAAGTTAAATTTGTGTATGGATTTAGATATTATTGTAAATTGTAATGGGATTATGAAATGGGGATCGATGAGTCTCCTTGATGTTTGCACTAGTAGAGAATTTGAATGGATTCCACATGAAATTGTCTGGAATGATTAAATTGTAATCGATGTCTACCCTTACCCCATGGAAATTCCCTTGTTACTGCAACCCATTTTTGTTACTCGCAATAAAGTGGGGATATATCTCAGGCATGATCGCAATGGGTTATCGAACCTACCCCGAATTTCTCAAGTTAAGAATGCTTCCAACTGAGCATCTCCACTGCCTTTAAGGAATATACCCTTCCACTCTAATTTTTACTTCCCTCGTTGATATTAGTTGGGTCATCTGTGAGCATGTTGAATGATTTACCCACTGTCGCAGTTTTAATCACTGCCAATTTTTTCTTTCGATCCCTACCCTTAGTCAACATTCAAACTTCGATTTTTCTTCCCTAAAATAGTGTAGTTGTGACGAAGGGAGGGACTGACTCTAGGTTTGCTTCCAAGAGAATGTTGGGTATAGGGACTGGGAATTTCTCTTAAGAAAATTCCAACTTGATATTGATTATCTTGGGGCATCAAAGAACAACCATTGTCCTTACTTGAGTCATGTTATCACAAGGATCATTTCCCGTGGGTATTACCAGTACAAGAAATGATGATGGTGTGCCTTTCCCATAATATTTCAGGGTGTAATCGACTTCAACAAGCTCGATATCCTTCCACCCATATATGTGAATCATCACATCTTATCCCCATATCTATTACCCACTTATATTTTAAAGAGTGGTATTGCACTCTTTATGAACGAAATCAAAGGTTGTGTAAATGAATACAGGTTTTTCACTTGATATGGAATTGCACTACTAATACCATCTATAATCTTGTACTTACTCAGACTAGTTAAATGTCAACACGTAGCTTATCTCATATCACTATTAAATATGGTGATTTTGGCTTTAAGTTGTAGTGAAACTGCTCAGGTTCCTTATCGATTACTGAATCTTCTTAACTAAGTGTATCTACAAAAGACTACCAGATATTTGTATGCTTGTTATTGCTGATAAAGCTAAATACTAGTCTTTATCCCATTTGATATGTGCCCTTTACATAGTTTTCATTTCTACCACATCGCTTTTACTAAACACGAACTCAATGCATGATACTTGTAACATCCCGCTCTTGCGCGCACTAAGCAAACTTATTATTTAAGGACACTTGCTTACAAGTGATCTGGATTATTATATTATTGGCCATTTGATTATGAATATGAGGCATTATGGATATGATGGTATGTTAATATGCGTGTTTAGATAGACAAGTGTTATTGACTAGGTTCTCCTGATTGTGTAGGACTTTGGACCTCGAGGATGCAGAGGCATCAATGAAAACCCTTGGACTCTGGATCGAGTCAAGGAGTGGACTATTGGGTTTTAATTATTGTTGAGATGACATATGCACATATGATTAGATGTTATGATGATTGAGTTTATTCTGACATGATTCATTGATGATGCAAGATGACAATAGCTTGCCAACCATACTCACATGTAGAGTATAGGGTTCATGCATGACTACCAGAGACGTTGAGGGAGAGGTGTGGACAACAACCCTGCGACAGCCTACTAGCACTCCCATCATGGCTCGAACTATAGGTTAACGATTACCTAGTTTGAGAAGACCCACGATGTCATGAGGGCAGACTATGGCAGTCGCTCACAATGATTCTAAGGGGTGCGCAATAAGGCAGGGGCCTTATTCCTTAGAGGCCCTTAGTCTCCCACATGATCACCTAGTGGAGTATTGACTCCAGGGGTTTTTGATGTCTACCAAGTTAAGAGGCGAGTGGCACCCTTGGTGCATGTAGTGCCTCTTGAAGGGCACGTCATGACAGAAAAATGGAAAGAGGCAAGTGGCACCCTTGGAGCACGTAGTGTATCCTGAAGGGAATGTCGTGCAACAGAAACATAATGGGGTGAGTGGAACCCTTGGAGAACCTAGTGCATCCTGAAGGGCACGTCGCGTTGTTAACTAATAAGTGAATAAACCTATATGCCCTTAGAACAAATGATAAGTGAGATTTTTAAAACAAATTCCCGAATAAAATGTCGCCCAACCTAGTAAAATTAAAATCTAGGTCTAAGTGATACTTGTAGTAAAAATAATAATGATAATCATAATTAAACTTGTGATGAGAAGGGGGTAAGAATTCAATTAATTTATTAAAATCAAATTATATTGAGGGATTAAAATTTTAAAAATGGAATTGATTGTTTTCCTACATATGTTATTTAAAATTTATTAATTAAAAAGAAAAAGGGGTAAAAGGTAATATTCTACACTTGCTAATTTGAGTTTTAGATAAAAAGGGAAAAGAGTGAAATTAAAAAAAAAAAAGGAAACTAAGGGAAAAAGAGGAAAACATAAAGAAAAAGGGGAAACATAAGGAAAAAGCAGAATGACTAACTTAGTAAGGAATCTTTCCTTTAAGGACTTTCTAAATTGAACTCAACTAGTAATTTAGTAAGGGTGTAAGTCATTAAAATGTGTAAGAGAATATGGGGACACTTAGGAGCGATTCTAGGAATGCTTTTGGGTGGGTGAGGGAAATAGGATTAATTAAATAATTAATGAAATTAATTTCTGGTGCAACTAAGGGGATGGGTGACATGTTTACAAGGGAGGTTTTTCTGACTTAAATTATTGAAAATAAATTAAATGAGAATTTGGGAAAGAAATCACTTAGAAACTCTATATAAAGGATGGAGGAGGAGGAGGAGTATGGATCTCTTCTTTTATGCGTAACATTACGCTACAAAATTTTTTACTTGACTGACTTATCTTGTGGGAGTTGGGATACCCAGCTCGGGTATGAGTGGTAGCTTAACTTTTCGAGGTGAGTTGGTTGCTATTGTTCTTTGGTTTAGAGTGTGTGGCCCCTTTGCAGCTTGGGGGGCTAAGGGGGAAGAAGAGTACCCCTAGCATTGGCTGGGAGGTACTAGTGAAGTCACATCGGTCGACAAGAGGGAGTTGCACGAAGCGCGCAGGACAACGACTTGGAGTTGTCACCTTGGGCTATAGTACACATGCTTTTATTTAGCATGGTAGATTACTATTGATCTTGCGCTTTCATTTCTGTACTTTTTATGGTGTAAAGAAAAGTGTTTTCTTAGCATTTTTAAATCGAGAAATTAAGGTCTTCATAGATTTATGTTCGCTGCATTTGATTTGATTTCCTTGGCAACCCTATCCCTGTTTCTTATGACTGTTCTATGTGTTTTATTGATTATTATGAAGAGGTGGTGATTTAGCTTTCATCCTTATCTCTAGACCATCAGTCCACGCCTGAGCAGTCAGCCAGGAGCCGAATCGACGGTCATCACTTCAGTGAATAGAGACCTATAGATTCTAATGCCCTGCTTTTCTGTGCATTGATGATGAGCGAAGGATATTTTTGCCCATCCATATACCCTTACTATCTCTGCGTTGATTGATCCTTGGCTAAATGATTAGTCTATGTGCCCTCTTGTGAATGAGTATTGTTGATTCATTGCCAAATGATTGATTTGATTGTGCCCATATTTGAAATTTGTTTTACTGTTGAATTAAACATTTTAGGCATCTAGAGTTGAATTTGTTTTTATGGTTGGATAAACCACTATATGCATCCAGTTTTTATTTCGTTATACTATTGAATTTAACCCTTTACCTGTGTTTTAAAGTACCATGATCTTCCAACGAATATCCTTGTTGATATACCTATGTTTTAATGTTGTAGGACAACAGATTATTTATAGAGCTTTATAAATGATTAATTGTTTTATTTACACAACGTTTTGATATGTCTACTTGATATGTAATACTGGATAGCAATTTTTTCATGTAATAACAACAATATTATGGTTAGCCATATCTTGTTAAATATCAATATATAAATCTTGTTAGACCAACGATTTCTGCTATCAATGCTAGACAGTGTTTATGGAATATCAACACAACGACATTATACTACTGACAATATTTGTATAGTGATTTATGCTATTGATGGCAAAGGCGTTTTAATATACATAAATAACATTTTAAGTTTATTTGATGGTTTGTGATTGGAATGTAGACAATGATTTTATTTAAATTGATTATTGTTGTGTTTGACAACATTATCATCCTATATATTCAGTTAGAAAACAATTATTATATCGATATACAACATTTATATATTGGCAGGGATTTTATATAATAGACCGGTTAATACATAGTGAATTTATATAATGGAAGGGAAATGAATGGAATGTTGTGTTTTGACTTTGCCAATCATGGTGTTTCTACTACGCATTTGGTGGTGTATCTATGGTGCATCAGGTGGCATTTTAAACGCATTGTTTCCATTGGTAACATTGATGGATATATTATTTATTATAGACATCTCATTATGGTGTTGACCACAATGTATCCAAATTAGACAACAACTCATTGAAAGGGTTTTTATATTGGTTTCAGTTTTAAAAGGGGCAGTAGTTAATATTTCTTATTTCTTGGTTAAAGGGCAGACTTGATAACAAAATTGCTTATGGAACTGATTTTTATTTCTTGTTTATGCTACTTAATAGTTGTGGTTATTACGTAGACAACAGACTTGATTAATGACGGCTTAGTATAGGAAGATTGAACCAACTCATTACTTCAGATATTGCGAGGGGAATTTCAAACATTTATGGCTATATAGATTAGAACGCCCAATAATTAATAACGCCTGGAATTTTCTATCAGCTATATCGCCCAATAATGTTTTTTCAGTATTATATTTTTTAGGCAACAATACTTTATCAGTTTTTAGAATTATAGGCTGCACTAACTCTATCAGTTAAAAACATCCACTAATCTTAGGCCAGGGGTTCATTTTGATAGGAATTTTTCCCTTATTTACAAGGTTGAGATTGGATATAGGTTACTATGTTAACTTCACATTGTTGTGTAACTTGTTCGTTTGAAAAGAAAGTACTTCTGAAAACAATTAAATTTTTTTTATATTAATTATGGAGATTTGCTAATGTAATTTAGGTTATGGAACTGATGTAAGGAGTTGATGTTTTTCTGATAGGGAGAGAGATTAGAGGCTTGACGATGTCGTGCAACCTCGTCTTCGGGATCCTTTGCAAACAAATATATATATATATATATATATATATATATATATATATAAACTATTACACCAATAA
>JASDQU010309429.1:49249-67502 GCA_032191745.1 Picea mariana
CGCCTTCAGAAGGGGGCATATTGTTCTTCCCTTTTTCTTGTTTTTGTTGCAATCGGTTGGTTGCTTGGTCTGTGAGTCGGGTGGGATGTAGACACCTCCATGTTCCTCAGAACAGTCGCCAGCCCTGAGACCTTAAATGGTTAAAGACGATGGGAAATCGGGCTTGAGCGTTGCTTATGTGTCTTGGAGGTCCTAACCTTGCAGGGTAGGACGGGCGGGTAGTTAGTCGTATTTAGCAGTCAGTTTTACCTTGTCGTTAAATGTTGCGTTGCGCACCCTTGCCTATGTTCTCAGTTGTTGCAGATACTCGTCGTAATCTTTTGTCTTCTTGCAATGAAAACCGTGGTCGCGTCTTGTTGGATTTCAAGGGCAACATAGAGTCAAGTATGTTTTTACTTCTACACGCGCGCACACACCGTAAACACAAAAAAAAATTTGCACCTGTATACTAATGGATGTCGTAACGAGGCGGTTCGTTACACAGAAATTAAAGGAACATGAGCGAAATTATGTCACTCATGACTTAGAATTGGCAGTGATAATACACGCATTAAAAATGTGGCAACACTACATAATGGGAAGGAAATTTCTACTATTGACGAATAATAGCGGTGTGAAATATTTGTTTAGTCAACCAAATCTCAATGCATGGCAAGCCATATGGTTATCCTTCTTGAGCAAATTCGGATTTGAAGTCAGACATATCAAGAGAAAAGAAAATAAAGTAGCAGACGCTTTAAGCAGAAGAGTCCATGGGTTATTTGAGGTAAATATCAGCAGGGTAAAAAGTGATCTAGAACAAAAGGTAAGGACGGTCGGTATTAGCGATGGAAATTACACTAAGATGATGGCAGAATTACAAAATAGTACTGCAGACTCAGATAAACCAGATCTAAGTATTGACAAGAAGGGATTATTATGATTTAAAAGCAGACTTTACATACTAGATTCAACAGAGTTAAAATTAATAGTTTTGGACGAAGTGCATAAGAAACCATATTCTGGTCATCCAGGTTACCAAAAAATGATAACAGCACTTAGAAAACTGTTTTACTAGGCTAATATGAAAGGCGAAACAACAAAATACTTAGCTAGGTTCCAAGATTGTCAGTAGGTTAAGGTCGAACACCAGCATCCATCCAGCCTATTACAGCCATTGCCAGTACCAAAATGGAAATGGGAGACCATATCGCTAGACTTTATAACAGGTTTGCCTAAAAATTAGAAACAGAATGATTCTATCATGGTTGTAATCTATAAACTCAGTAAGTCTGCACACTTTATCCCTGTAAAGTCTACTTTTAAAGCTATAAACATTGTTGAAATATTCATGAAAGAAATTTTTAGACTGCATGGTATTCCTAAAATGGCGATTTCAGATAGAGACGTAAAATTCACATCCGCTTTTTGGAAGGAATTGTTTGCAGGGATAAATACTAATTTGAATTTTAGTATGATTTATCATCCCTAAACGGATGGACATACTGAAGGGACAAACCAAATCATAGAGTATATGCTCCGCATGTATGTAAGAACAAAACCGAACAAGTGGGAAGACTACCTACACCTAGTAGAATTTGCATATAACAATGGGTACCAAACTTCGGCTAAGTTGAGCCCTTTCTAAATACTGTATGGCAGAAAGTGTACAACTCCAATTAGCTGGGATAACTTGGTTGATCGACTCATGGTTGGACCAGAGATGCTCCAAGAAATGGAGAACATGGTAAGGAAGGTACAACAGAACTTGAAAGAAGCACAGAACAGACAGAAGAGCTATGCAGATCAGAAAAGAAGACACTTGGAATTTCAAGTAGGAGACCATGTTTATTTGAAGGTCAAAGCCTGAAAACGCTCGTTGAAGTTAGGGAACTATGCCAAGATGACACCTAGGTTTTGTGGGCCCTTCGAGATACTAGCTCGAATTGGACCCGTAGCATATCAACTTGCACTTCCTGCTAATCTAAGAATTCATAATGTATTTCATGTTTCTTTGTTGAAAAAGTATATTCATGACCCTACTCATAGAATTGAATGGGATTTGGTGCAGGTGGAACCAGAGGGCGAGTTCCAGGTGGAACCCCTGCGCATTTTGGACCGGAGAGAAATAACACTTCGGAACAGAGTCGTCGCTCAGGTAAAGGTGCAATGGAAGCACTTTAGTCCTGAGGAGGCCACTTGGGAGTTGGAAGGAGATTTGCGGAAATATCATCCAACCCTGTTCCAAGAAAGGAATGAACACTAAGGACAGTGTTTTACTGAAAGGGGAAAGGATGTGATATCCCCCAAAAATAAAATATTTTTGGAATTTAAATTTGCTGGAAATTTATTTCCATTTTTAGTAAATTCAAATTTGGAAAATGTTTTCCATTTATGGCAATTCCAAATTTCGAATTTGATAATTGTGATTAATTATTATGACTTTTGGGCAGAGTTCTGATTGGACTCAACTAACTATTTGACTATGACACTTGTATAAAAACAAAATATTTATATTAATTGCAGGAGGACAAATGGAACAGCCATGTTAAAATCAGCTGACCATGACTCCATGAGTGGGGAACATGTTGGAACTACCTTTGGGTTGGTTATTACAAGTGGCAAATCAGAGATTTGGCCATTGGCAGCCCCTAAAAATCAGGGATTTAGAAATTTGCAAAAATTCCCAAGGGAGGGAAAATGACGTGGGCAAAATTGATAAATAGCATATGAAAGGAGGTAGGACACTGCCACGTATGCTGGGGAAAAATATTTTTGAGCTCTCTTGCTGTTATGAACACTATGGATTGAGCGTGAGGCAAGAGGAGTCTTCTGAAATGGATTTTCCTTGCTTTTATGAGCACTGTTGAGTAAGTGTGAGGAAAGAAGATAACTACTAGAATTGAATGACATTGTTGAGGAGGAGTTTCCAAGTTAGCCCTCATGGATTCATGGTCAGGCTAGGGGGTGAAATGGGCAAGTGATTTGACTGCCCTGTTCTACGGTTGGGAGGAACGTGGTTGTTCCCTTTGTCTTCTCGCGATCAGGTTCAGATATGTTGCTCTACTCCTTTTCTGTTTGAATGATTTTATGTCTGATGCAATATATTTGTTAAATCGGAAATGAAATGATTTCCATTTTATGTTCGAATGATTTGATATCTGATGTCATGTATTTATTAAATCTGAACGAATGATAGAATTGGCCTTTTATTAGTTATGATAGTTAAAAGGATTTATGCATGGTTAAATTCTGGAAGAAATCTCCTCTAAATTAGTTTCACTGTTATTTTCTTTTTATTTTGTTTTCTGAGTGAAACCAATGCTGAGATTGGCATATGGGGAGTGGAAGTTATGCTGAAATTTCATTAATCTAATTGTATGGATAATCCCGGGAACAACATTCTAATTTTTGTAAACTATGCTACATTTTCTCTTCCGTTAAACAGACTGTGTAGAGGCAGATTTGTAGCTGATATAGGAAGACCGACTATTACACCAGTTTCCCTTACAGTTCTATGTATGCAACACGTGATTTAAAACTCCTACCATCCCTTTAGCCTAAACAATGAAGAAAGTACATATATATATACATATATTATTCTGGAAGAAAAGCATAGAATCAAAACTTTACTCGGACCATTATATCCAATCTAAATAATCGCTATTGCAGATTTAAACCACCTTGGTAATAATTATAAGGAATGTCGAAATGAGATAAAATGATTTAGTAATTAGATCTAGCATAAGTCGATCCAACATCTAGCATTTGAAAAACAGGGCATGTCTTCAAGGCAATAACCCTGGTATTTAAATTTTAGGGCATAACGAGACCGAACGGTAATCAGTTATAAAATATTTCATTTTACTCTAACGAACAAGACAATCCTGTAGAATAAATTTCTACAAAAGTTATATTGTAACCACCGGGACCAAATCCCTAGTTACCCTTGGGAAATTTTGTCCCCTTTTTCCAAACCCAATAAGAGTCTAAGGGAATCGAATTTGAATGACCCCTTTTAAATTTGGCAACTGTAATGCTCCGGAAGCACAAGAGTTCGGAAACGCTTAATTAGGACCTGTACCAAAAAATTAACTTAGACTTTTGTTTAATGGATTAAACCTTAGAGAACAAAATGGTGTGAAAGGTTGAAGTCAATCGGGTTTTGGCGATTACAAATGCCAAACACAAAAGACAAAAGACCATGTTGTTTGCCAAATCACGAAATGCGAAGAGATTGAGGACCCAGCATTTCAGGATTTCGAGATTTTGGGGTTTGGGATTTTGGAGTTTACGAACTCCTGATGCACAAACAAAATGAAACAAGAAGTGCCGAATTGAAAAATGCGAAAGGACTATGGGCCCAACACTTCAGAATTTCAGAGTTCGGGATTTCGGGGTTTTGCGATTCAGGATTTCGCAACTCTAGTGGCAACTTTTCTAGGCCCTTCGAACTTCCGAGACCCGAAATGCTGAAAAGGGGCTTAACGGGTCTTAGCCTTTTCAAATTTTGGGGTTTTGCGATTTAGGATTTTGTGACTCCAGATGCAATGTTTCTAGGCCTTTGAACTCCCGGGACCTGAAATGCCGAAAAGGGGATTAATGGGTTTTTGGCCCTTTCACATGAGATCAATGCTCCCGATTCTTTCGAAATTTCACAAATCGGGAGTTCACGATGTGGCGACTCCAAAATCCCTTGCTGCTCCAAACCCCAAACTCCGAAATAGCGAAGTTTGAAGTGCGATATCAATGGCTCTTGTTGCTTCTCATCCAATGGTCGCTACTCCTCCTGAGCTTATGAACGTTAAAAGACAATCAGTCTTAACCTTCCCACAGATCTACAAGATCCAACAATCTACGGGATTTCGGTACTTCCCCATGAAGAAATCTCACTGTTCATTCACTCCGCTCAAGGATCTCTGACCAAAATGACTTAGCGTTCTCCACCTGAACTTGACCTCTGCGAGACGATTTCGATCTTTGCCTCCCTTTGAATACTTCAAAGGTGCTATCCCTTCTGAGATTTATCTCTCTGAACATCAAAGGTTCCTTCAACCTGAGTTTAGAAATTTCCTATATACAAAGAAGTATGTTGGAGTAGTTTGAGAGTCAAGGGAAGTGATAGAAATTATGGAAAGAATTTACCCACATAAGATTTTCAGTTCAAAGTAATCTAGACTGGTGTAAAAATGACATTATGGACAGAAATGAATTTTACCTTCTCTTAATTTCTAAGCTTAAACGAAATTGAATTATGTTAGAGGGAAAAAAAAAATTATGGTGAATTTGAGGTTCATTACATAACTGAAAAAATTCTTCTAGGGTAGTGTCTGAAGTGTTTGAATGTCCTCGCATGTTTCCATTTATCTTATCTTGGTCGATACTTTTAAAGAACTCCATTGCTTCTTGCATTATTTTTTCTTCATGTTCATGGTCGAGATATTTGTTTTTATATCCCCTTTGTTGAACTAGAAGATCTTGATAGATGTCTTCACCCACACCTAATCTCATTACAACATGGAGATATTTTGAGTTTAGTACATCTTGCTTAGGTATTGTGTGCAAGAGGTTCACATTTCTTTTGTTCATCACTTTCTCCAATACGATTGGGTAGTCTTCTAGTGAGTGGTCACCCACTCCAGATATGTTACAAAACTTGAGCTCAATTCTATATTTTGTAGGGAATTTGGGACTTATGTATTCCCCTTTCCAATGATTAAATCAATATAAGTGTCCATAACCACATCCTCGACCTACTTGTCGGTGTCCTCCTCTATATCCTCCTCTTCCTTGATAACCCCCGTGACCATGGCCTCTATATCCATTTCCACCTCCTTGGTCGACATTATGGTTGGTCATCTATGTCTCCTATACGAAACACATATTTAATTTGTTTTTCCCATTTTCCCAAATTTCTTGCATAGAATGAGTATATTTTGCATACATATGACACCATTTTTGGGTTGGCATTTCTTAGATTGTGTAGATTGTCCTTGGTTGCATGATTTTTCATTCTCTGGAAGATATCGTGGAATGTTTCTATTTGGATATGTTGTATGGTTGGATCTAATGCATCATTGAATTTGAAGTAATCCTTCATGTTCCCTTCATTAGAGAAAATGGTGCACCAAAGTTCATTCTGCACGATGGACATGTTTTTTTATAAAATGTTGCAATACTTCAAGTTTTTCCTCTATTATTTTCTCTATTGTTGATGAAGCCTATGATCCTTCATCATCCATCTATATACACTGAGTTTTTATCAATGCATCCTAACATTTTTGAATGTTGTACATTCGTAGTCAAGCTTGGATTTTGTGTATAAGTCTTTCTATGTACCGCTGTATGAGGAGTCTTTCTTCTATGATGTAAGGAATTTGACTCAATAAGTCTTTGAATATTTTCACACTCTCATATAGATAGAAGTAGTCAACATGATGTTGGTTTAGATTATGAGGGGTTACAATTAAAAGCATCCAAAGACATAGGATGAAAATATGATCTATATTCAACACTCTTATAACAAAGAATTCCATACTTCTACTAGTAAGTCCCCTTTCGAAACTTTCTTTGGGTATTTGTTACATTCACACTTGGATGTTGTATATGGATAGAAGGGATAAGTAAGGGAAGATATCATGGGATAAGCATTGAAATCAGAGAAATTTATTGAAAATATTAGGTAGATCCATTTTCAAGTATAGGATACACTAAAGAAGTCATATGAAAAGTACAAGGCTTGACATGATAAGCACAAAACTGAGAAAACATTTAAGGTGGAAGACATAGTTTGGTTTTAGTTGAACAAAGAAAGGTTGCAAGGTCCTGGTAAGAATATTAAGGCTCTGTGGTATGTTCATTTTGAGGTATTGAAGAAGGTGGGTGATAATTCCTATAGACTCAGTCTACCCCCATATATGCACATTTACTCAATAGTGAATATGGAAAAGTTGAAACTCTATGAGCCTTACAGGTTGGATTAGGAAACCAAGGAGTAGATATTACCTACCATAGAGCACTGAGCACTAGAATCTCAATAAAAGTTGGTATAAGATATGGTTTTGCAAAAAAAATCTAGAACTACCAAGAAAGGGAAGCATGACCTTTGGTAGATTGGGTTGAAAGGACAACTTGATAATACATTGGAGTTATATTCATTGTCAATTGTCATGTTCTCCATCATATTTTTATTTATTTTTATGAATTGATAACCATCACCATAATAATACAATCCACTTGATTTCCCTTAAATATTTTCAAAGGTAACAATGCTATTTGTTGGTTCTAGGTTTTACTTAATCACACAACTTGATTTATTTATTCTTTCAATTATATAACATTAAATCAATTATTTTAGGTATTTGTGCTTTCAATTATATAATATGGAGTCAATCATTTTAAATGTTTGTAATGCAAGTGGAATGCAAGTGGATACTAAGGAAAATGAAGTGGGTCATACAATCTCTACAAATATTACATGTCCCAAAAGAAACCACGGTGACCTATGTTGATGTTTTGGTAGCATCAGGAGTATTCTCACATGTGTGGGGATTCTCTTGTTCATATTATGGGGATTTGTACCCATTGGTGAGTAAAACATGTCTAATTTATTGTTGATGGATTTGTGGGCTTGTGTTGGGGTGTCACACCCTCATGTTGGGGTTTCACACCCACGTTTGTGAATAAACAAGTCTAATTTAATGTTGAGTTAATTTAGGGGCTCCTTCCCTACCCTTTTGATTTATTTAAAGGGATATTGTGGGTGAAATCATGAAGTTGGGTAACACTTTTGTGAGAATCGGGTCTCCAAAATTCCTACTGACATTTTTTCAGCCAAAAGACACATTTTTTCGGCCGAAATTTTTTTTAGCCGAACCTTTAGATGTCAAATCAAACGACACCATGATGATGGCCTCGACTGTCATGTACCATATTAGTTAGGCGGAATTTTTTTTCGGTAAAATTTTTCGGCCAAAAATAGGTTTCATCCGAAAAAATCTTTCTGCTGAAAAAAGTTTTATATATCCCCTGCACATCTCTCCCTTCACACTTTTTTGAACTGTTGGTTGGTGGTTGATGTTAATTATTTCTAGTTGTTGGTTGGTACTAGAAGACGTTGCCGTTGGAAGTTGGTGCTAGCGGTTGTTGTTGTTGGTTGTTGTTGCGAATGATTTTTGATGGTGGTAGGTGTTGAAGGTTGTTTTTGTTGGTTAATGTAGCTTGGTGTTGTTAATTGTAGTTGTTCCAGGTAAATCTTAATCCTTTCGCAGTTAACTAATTTTTTAATTATTTACATTTTGTGTTTTAAGAGGTGGACAGGGCCGAATTCGGCCCTATCCATGTACATGGATAGGCCTGAATTCGGACATGTCCCTGTACAGGAACATGCCTCCAATCATTCTCAAGTGTAATACAAATTCTCATGATTACTCACCTAAGGGTTGAGTTTGATAAAGAGTGGCAAATAATTCAATACGTGCAAGATTTTTTATTAATTACTTGAATGTCATAAAAATGATTCTCTTCCTTTCAGTTTTATATGTTTTCATCTGTGAAAAATATATAAACCACTCATATAGTTACTTGGATCATATAATTATTAATTTTACTTCATAATCTCAAAATCAACTTGAAACACATCCCACGATGTAAATTTGGAATAATACTTGTGTAACTAGGTTGAATGAAATGAAAAATAGATACATTCTTCCTTATCTATATTCTAAGACAACATACAAATCTCGAAGACTTGAAAATCACAAGAAACCACTTATATAGTTACTTGGATCATATAATTATTACATGTACTTTATAATCTCAAAATTAACCTCAAACACATCCCAACATGTAAATTCAGAATAATACTTGTGTAACTAGGTTGAATGAAACATAAAATAGATGTATTATGCCCTATCTATATTCTAAGGAAAAATACAAATATCCAAGACTTGAAAAGCACAATAAACCACTTATATAGTTACTTGGATCATATAAGTATTACCTATACTTTATAATCTCAAAATAAACCTGAAACACATCCCAAGATGTAAATTCAAAATAATACTTGTGTAACTAGGTTGAATGAAACAAAAAATAGATACATTATTCCCTATCTGTATTCTAAGACAACATACAAATCTCCAAGACTTGAAAAGCAAAAGAAACCACTCATATAGTTACTTGGATCATATAATTATTACATATACTTTATAATCTCAAAATCAACCTGAAACACATCCCAAGATGTAAATTCAGAATAATACTTGTGTAACTAAGTTGAATGAAACAAAAATAGATAAATTATGCCCTATCAGTATTCTAAGACATCATACAAATCTCCAAGACTTGAAAATCACAATAAAGAGAGAATTCAATATCCATCTGTGATAAAATTTGATCCCAATTTTGGAAATGATTACATTATATTACACCATGCAATAGTTTTATCAATCTAGAGAATTTGAGGTGAAACATTTGTGGTTCCAAAAATATTTCCAAACCTCTCTAATCAACAATTGATAAGAGAGCTTGGCCAAGTAAATCACGATAAAAAGAAAAATGATTCAATGTCTGGAACTTCTAATAGTTTCAGAACAAAATAAAACAAGCAATTTCATAAATGTATCATTAACCATTGGCCAACCAATTAGTGTTCACAATAACAATTAACAACACTTGGAAATAATGGACTGTGTTTAAAAAATCTTTCCCAAGGAAGATGTCTTGGTGAAGTGGAGGCTAAATCTTAGTCTTCAAAAATACATGGTCTTGAAACACTCTCTGTTGCAATATCCCCTCAATAGTATTTAGCTACTTTTATTTCTCTTATACATTCATCTATCTATTGTGCCAATAACATGTATTCTGAAAGAGTGGTCCCAAGCACAATTAAAAAACAAATTTCCTCTCTAGCATTACTCGAATGCTTCTTAGTGTGAAACTTGTTTCAAATTTGGGAACTGAAATAATCTCTTAATTTCTTGTTTCATCTAAGTAAATGTTATGTAAGTTATTGTTTTTATGATAACATATTATCGATCAGAAGTTTTAATGTCTTGTTGATTGTAACATACAACTAGCTAATGTTTAGAAATTTTAAAATAAATATTTATGTTTTAGATAATGTATTTTTTGCCCTTAAATTTTAACATGTTACACATAGATTATCTTAAAAATTGCCTTCTACAATTTACACATATATACATTATCTTCTACATGTTACATTTTTTTCATATTTAAATATTTTCATCTTCAGGTTCCGGGTAATTCTTAACATATTCCCCAATTAATTAAAATTTCATTTATTTACATGTTTTGTGTTTTAGGAGGTGGACAAGGTCGAATTCGACCATGTCCATGTACATAGACATGCTTGAATTCAGGCATGTCCTTGCACATGGACAATTCCGAATTTGGGCTTGTACATGGACAAGGCCAAATTTGGGTATGTCCCTATATAGGGACAAGGTCAAGTTTGGCCATGTCCATGTACAGGGACAGGCCCGAACATGGACAAACCTCTGATAATTTTTAAGTGTATTACAAATTCTCACAATCACTCACCTAATGCTTGAGTTTGATAAAGAGTGGAAAATAAGACAATACATGCAAGTTCCTGTATTAATTACTTGAATGAATTCAAAATTATTCTAGGTGAAATCATGAAGATGGGTTACACTTTTGCTTGTTTTATGAGAAAAAAATTGTATTTTCACAAGTTCTTCAACTTTCGGTATACAAAAGTACATTTTTTATTTATAATTTTACTTTAGAGTAAAAACAAAACTTGTGAAGAATTGTGTTATCTTTCCAATGACTATTTTTCAAAAAAAATTTACCACAATTTGATATGTCAATTTGACAATGGTTTAACAATATGTTCCTTAAACATGAAAGGAATGATAATGAGTTACTTTTTTCTACAACAATGTATCTATTATTAAACTTGTGTTTTTAATAAACGAAATATATTGCAACAATCTACAGAGACTCTATTTTATTATGACTATAATTTTGAATCTAACGGATGAATATTATAATTTCTAGAATTTTTTTAAGTTGACCAAGTTGAAAACATTGCAGATTTTAAACACATGTTTTTCTACACCTTGTATCTATCTTAATTTTTACTTAAAACTAAAATTTAAATATACCCTTTTGAAAAGAATAGTTTAAGGATTATGAATATATTTTTTTCAAATTTTTTCATTGTATATTTTTAGAGATACCGATATTTCATTTCACCGAATCATAATGTCTGCTGAAAATATTATATAGTGTTTTTTTTTTTTTTAAATTAAATAAAATTAGATAAAAATAATGAAAATGAAAACAAATTATAAGAATTGAAAGTAGATTAAATTTTGGAAATACTGGTGTCATTTTCAAAACCAAATTCTCAGTATTTGCAAGAGTCCACAACCTTTGAAGTTCAGTTAAGCTTGGGGAAATTCTTTGGTTTTAGTTTTTAGTCCCAAATTCCTTTTTTCGGCCGAAAAACTAATATTTCGGCTGAAAGACTAAAATCTAACGGAAACCGTCAAAACTGAACGGTTTCCAAGGTTTTTGGCCAAAAACCATTCTTTTGGATGAAAGGCTGTCGAGCGAATTCCGTCAGTCGGAAAAAATGAAAAGACATGTCATATCGTTTCATTTCGCGCCAAATTGTATAAATAGGATTTCGATTGAACACATTTAACACAATTCATCGGATGAACAGACAGATATAAGCTCGGGGATAGGGATTTCAAAGCATTTCTATTAGTGATTGAAGTTGTATTCTTTTCTTTCTTTATTTCTTCCCTATGTTCCATAGGCTTAATCAGAGGATCGATATCGATACATGGTGGTTTTCTAGATCACTTAAACAAAGTTTCGAAACATATTTTTGTTTTTGTTGAATAAGGTAATTGATGTTTGTTCAAGTTTTTATTGGAATAATGTTGAAAGATAAATGTTGAGCGTTTTTTCAAGGTGAAGTCTTTGTTGAACACATATTTTACAGATAATTATAAAAGTCATGGGAAACAAAAGTTTGTGCAAGAGAAAATATGATCGCACTCCAGATGATACTCGCCAAATTGAACAAAGGAAAGAGCTTTATCAAAGAAAGAAACAAGAACGTGCAAATATTCAAGAAACAAACGATGATAATGTCAATAGAGATTTTCGACAAGAAGAAGTTCAACCAGGTATGCATGCACATATGATGATCGAGCACAGGACACAGATTGGGATTGTATTAAGAAAGTATAGAATTCAAAGTATAGAATTCAAATTTAAAATATTGTAAATTTAATATAGTTGATTGTAATTACAAATTGTTGTTTTTCAAAATTTACATAAATAGATTCGTCTCATAATGTCGAAGAAGACATTGCAACTGAAATTGAAGCAGAAGATGTTGAAACCGAAATTGAAGCAGAAGACGAATCACCTATAGGTATGTACATAAATTTAGATAATATAAGATGAACACTCAAATATATATAATTTAGTGAATTTATGTTCGTGTTATGTTTTTTAATATAAACTTTAAATTGAAATATGTAGGAGAATCTATCAACATTGATGATGAAATATTAGAAAATGTTGATACTGACAAATTTGGGAAGAAAAAAGCTAAGCATTATATAAGATATTGAACTAAGAATATGTATAATACTTTTTTCAAAGATGAATCAGTAACAGTAAAAGCTCAAATTTTACTTTGTTTAATGAATTCAAGAAAGTTAAAAGAAGCTACATCATTATTGGGTATTCAAAAGTCGACAAAGGATACAAAGGTGACACATAATGTCTTTAACAATATAACTGGTGTATTAAAAGCTTTTGGGAAATCTCGAAAAGAAGATGTATGTGTTGCACGTAGAGTGATACAAGCAACAGTTGTTTCATCTAGCAATATAAAAGATCGTTTGACACGACACATGGAAAAAATGACGGGAACGTCAAGAAAAACATTGCACAAACATAGAAAATTTCATTTCCAAATAGATGTAAATGATGAATTGGCTTGGTGGACAGTGATTTCTAAACAACCCTACAAAGATAGACTTGCAGAAAATGTTAAAAAATTCGCCCGTAATTGTTGGTTGGAAGAATCTCGTGTTTCACCACTTACAAGGGATGTGTTGCGATGAAGAATAGCATGAAATCAATATGAAGAACATTCAAAACATATATTTCCAATGACACAAATAGAGTTTTTTAATAAGTTCAAAGAAGAGCACAAAGAAGTTAAAATTTCCATCAATACATTTGTGCAACAAAAACCATGGTTTGTTAGACCCATCACTGTCCGTGACATGTGTTTTTGTTATTATGATGTGGATTTTGAGTTGTATTATGACACTTTTTTGGATTTTGGTAAAACTTTATGGCCAGGTTCACCTCCTCCTTCCACATTCCGTGTTTTTATATCTGAAATTCTATGTGAAAGAGAAGATGATGATTTATTTTACAAAAAATAATGTGTTGGTGGAAAGAAATGTGATCATTGTGGAAATCTAAGTTTGTTTCATTCAAAGTATCATATTGATATGAATGATCAATCATTTTTTAATATAAGAGTCAATTGGAAGAGATATGAATATATGAGCAGCACGGATCCACATTCTTCAAATGTTATTTCCAAAAGGATTGATTTGAAGGTAGATAATATCAGCGTGATAGAAGTTTTGAAGAAGTTTGAGGAAGAAATCTATAAATACACCAAGCATTCACATAGAGCTCGATGGAAAGATCTACAATTCAAAAAATACCGTGAAGTGTTTCCACCAGGGACAATTTTGTATGTAGTTGATTTTGCAGAGAATTACACATTCGCTGCACAAAAAGAAATACAAAGCGAATATTATCATTATGATCAAGTCACGATATTTTTCCACGTTCTATATAGACATTCTCAATGGAGTCTTCCAAACATAGAAAGCACCAACGACAATTGACATGTTATTAAAGAATATCGCTTTTATATAAGTGATGATCGAGCACATGACACACATTATGTACAACATTGTTTTGATAAATTTTAGGATTCATTGAAAGAATACGAAATCAGATTTGATCAACATTGGATATGGTCCGATGGGTGTGCGGGTCAGTTCAAATCTGCATGATCATTCTATTGGTTATGCCGTCTTCATAAAAAATTAAACATTACACATTGTTGGAATTGTTTTGAGACTACTCATGGAAAAGGAAAGCACGACGATGCAGGGTCATGTATAAAATGAGCACTTCAAAGGTATTAGTTGAACCCTCATGCTGCTTGATTTGAATCCGCTAAACACTTTGTTGAATGGTGCAATATGGTGCTAAACCATGAATATTATCCGTCAAGGGATGTGAGAAGATGTGTCTATGTATAAATGTTACATCTATGTGCACAGGATATATAAATTTGAACGTGTTCAAATTCATATTCAATATTCAATCATTTTCTTGAGAGGTTTCAAGTTAACAAGTTCTTTTCTTGTGTAGGTTTTTTTGGTATGTTGGAATCCAATATGTAAATAGATCAATCCCATATGATTCCAGTACAATACCGGGGACAAGAAAAATACATTCAGTTAAAACAAAATGTTTTCAAAATGGGTTTGCATTTGATAGACGAAATGACTCTTGTTTTTGTTCAGTTTGCATAGAGGACACAGAATCCATAGATATTTGTGAGAATGAAAATGAAGGATATGTTAAATCTTGGAGACATACTGAACTTAATGTAAAAGGGAAAATGTCACTTGCGAGCTCAGAGGAGATGGAATCAAATGAAACTATAGTTTCAGTTGATGGCGATAGAGTTTCTGATCTTGTTAGAGAAGGTAAAATTTTTATGTTTAATTTTTTTCAAATAACTTGTAGATACATAGTTGTGTGATAATCTAACACGAATTATTTGTTGTCCAATACATCCAATTATTTGCAGGAGATTTTTTTTCCATGGTTGCACCTGTAGACAACATTGAAAACGTGAAATATTATTTGATGCAATGCACGGAACAAATGATGAGGCTATTAGAAGATTTTGATGATAACAGTTTTATATATGAAAGAGGATCCATTGTATTGAAAGGATATTTTTTTCAAGAAACCCATCAAACCGATACTCATGTTCACTTTCAAGACTACCAGTCAGATGTCATGAGTTGTCAATATACTCATTTGGTATGTGTAGCATGCATAAAGTTAATCGAAGTTCAATCAAAAAAAAAAAAAGTTAGAAAATGGAAAATGTCCAAAGTCGATCACGAACGAATAATTGAAGATGGAATACCATTACGTTGTTTTTAAACAAACTTGGCACATGTGTACATTCCAGAATTTTTAATTTTCATTGAAAGTACATTCTAGATTTTGATAACTTGCTTTGACTATCTTCAAACATATTTTCAATTATGATATTTATAATACTATGTATAAAAAACTCACTTGAGAGCTGCACCCCAATTAGTACCTAAAAGTATATTGTTAATACTCACAACCTAATTAGTAAAGAATTTGGGGAACTACTAATTTGTATGGAAGTGAAAGAACCATTTGGTAACTTATACCCCTATCGATACCCAAAAGTATGTCTTTGGGGAATTTCACCCTAATTAGTATAGAAGTAAAATACATGCTTGGAGCACACCTTAATTTACATATATAGGAGTGAGACAACAACTTAATGAATTTGCATCTTAGTTAGTGCTAAAATTATGTTCTTGGGATTTAAACAATAATTAATATAATAACAAGGGAACCACTTGTGGTGCACCCTATTTGAATAAGAGTAAGAGAAGTACTTACAAATTATTACACCCCCATTAATACCCAAAAGTATGTTCTTGGGGAATTCCACTCTAATTAGGATATGAATGAGGGAATCACTTGGAAATTTATGCCCAAGTATGTTATAACCTAAATTTGTATAAGAGTGAAAGAACCAAGAATCACTTGAGGTGCACCCTAACTTTAATATAGGATAGAGGAGAACTTAATATTTTGGGGTGCATTTTATATAATACAAGTTCTTTTTTCAAGTCAAGAAGTGAGGTATCCTTAGGCGCAAGGGATGAAACTAATCCTAACTTAGGCATGCTCACTACTAGGCATATTTACGAGACATCTTTAAGTACCTGATCCGACTAATAGACCCATCATCATATATCCTTCTAAGAATGTCCCCTTCTAACATTTGGATGAGAATAATCTTTTTTAAAGAAAGCATAATATTAGGAAAGCTTTATGATATCAAATTATCATTCCATCTTGTGATTGGAAATGGCTCACATGTTAAGACAAGTAAAATATATTTTAATGAATTTCATTCTATGGGGTTTACTTACTTTAGAATGTTTGAACTCATTCTCATATATGTATTATGGAGCCGTCCCCATCGATGGGGTTTACTTGCTTTAGAATGTTTGAACCCATTCCCATATATTGTAAAATGTTGATCTAGAAACTCACTATTTAAAGAGAAGTTCCTTCACATCTTACACATTGTTGGATTTGCGAGATTCTAGAAAATTCTAGTGATGGATCACTAAGATACCCACTTCTAACTTCTAAATGGAACTAATCCTTTCTCAATTATGTGCATTAACATGACATATTTATGATACTCAATTACATTGATAGAACCATTAATGTAACCTCTTCTAATATATACGAAGGATTCAATATCAAAATTAACCTCTACATCTAATTACAAAATAATAATTTTTAAAGTGGTTTTTTTAATTGAATTGTTTTTTGATATAAACATTTAATGTTTCACAATTATTATATATTTAATTATTCACAATATTAATTTATATTTAATTTAACAAAAAATTTAATATAGATGTAATGCTTTATAAATATTTTAAGTGTCACAATTATTTTATATGATGATAATTTATTTTTAAGGTCATGATATTGGTGTAGGATATTTTGTTGTTTATAGGATAAGAGATTCTCCCTTAACCATGTGATTGTTATTATTTCATATCATAATAATTTATTTTTAAGGTCATGATATTTGTGTAGAAGATTTGATTGTTATTATTTTATATCATAATAATTTATTTTTAAGGTCATGATATTTGTGTAGGAGATTCTGTTGTTTATAGGAGAAGAGATTCTCCCTTAACCATTTGATTGTTAAGGCGTATGGAGATATATAACCTTCTTCTTTAGTTTTCACCATGACTTCCAAAGTGAAAACACAAATTTTGTATTTACAATATTACTTTAAAAAAAAAACATGAATTTTATATTTACCATATTAATTTATATAGAAATTTAATTTCATGTAGAGTAAAATAAAAGTTTATACACAAATTTAATGTCATATAGTAAAACCAATTATTAATGTTGAAGAAGTATAACATTCAAACTATTTGGTGAATTTTATTCCAAGTATATTGACTTGAAGCAAATATTAATGTTGAAAAAGTACAACACTCAAACTATTTGGTGAATTTTATTCCAAGTATATTGACTTGAAGTAGTAAGATAGTGGTATAGTGATATAAAGAATGAAAAATTGTTAAACACTATTTCGATTGACACTTACTTTTTCCAATAGTATGTTTTTCTATTTTATTTTAGTAATATTGCATTAGGTTCAAAGGTATATGAACCTTTAGGTGAATATCTCTTATAGCTTTAACATTTTTTTAATGACTACATGATAAAATTAAAGAAGACTTTATCATCTCTTCCATTTTAAAGATTTTTTTTTTTGTCACATCATTTTGAGCATTTTATTTTATCGCTAACATTGTCACTTTTGCCAATTTTTCAGATCATTTTGAACATTTTATTACTAGTTAACTTTGCCACTTTTTGACAACAGAATCATTTTTTTATAGTACATAGTGAACATAAAATAAAAAATTTAAATTAATACATAGCAGAAAAGTATTTAAGAGATTCATTCTTAATTTAAAATGCATTGTAAAAAAGATAATAATAAAACATTATTTCATTACTAGTTAAATTTTCCATTCCACCTTTTGACAATATAATCATATTTTTGACAATACACAGTGAACATAAAATCAAACATTTAAATTAATACATAGCAGAAAAGTATTTAAGACTTTGATGCTTAATTTAAAGTGTGTTGTAAAAAGGAGAATATACAAAACATTATTTGACAATAGAATCATGTATTTTTCATATTTTCGAAAGTACACAGTAAACATAAAATGAAACATTTAAATTAATGCATGGCAAAACATTAGTTCATAACAAGTTAACTTTGCCACTTTTTTACCATCAATTGTGAGAAATCAAATAT
>JASDQU010309429.1:85289-132371 GCA_032191745.1 Picea mariana
AAATAAATGGTTGGGTAATTCACCCACTCCAATGATAAGTCAAAGAATCACATGGTGTGAGTCCACAAAGAACCAAGAAAGATGACTTGTCCTAAGCAAACTTATACATCAACACGCCCACATAAGTGAAACTTAGGGAAGTACAAAAAAAACTTAAAATTGGGTCCCGACTACTTGGCCTCTTAAGGTACCCAAATACAAACTCTCATTACTTGAGAAAAGGAGAAAACATGTAGGAAAAATATCCTCCCATAAAGAGAGAAAACAACATAAAAAAATGAAGATAGTAGGTCTCAATATAACCCCCAGAGACAACTTCCTTCCCTCCAAGAATTGATCGCAACTGAAGAAAACGAGGGGATGTTAAAGGTTTAGTGAAGATGTCAACAACTTTCCTTTCAGTAGACAAATACTCCAACTTGAGAAGACCATCCTGGATGAGTCGTCAAATGAAGTGCATGTGGATCTCGATGTGCTTTGTCCTTTGGTGTTCTACTCGGCTGAGAGAAATGTGTATGGAACTCTAATTATCGCACCAAAGCATGGTCCAGGATGATCCTGATGAGTTCCAAAATCTATTACTAGTTGTTGAAGCCAAAGAACCTCCCGACCATAAATATTTGCAACATGATACTCAGCTTCCATAGAGGATAGTAAAATTGCAGAATGATTTTTGCAAGACCATGTAATAGGAGCGAAGCCAAGAGAATAGACACATCCAAATGTGGACTTTCAATCATTGATCGAACCAACCCAATTAGATTTAGTGAATACCACAAGATGAGAAGCGCCAGAAGAGTACTGAATGCCAAAATTGATAGTACCCTGAGTGTACCTCATAATTCTCTTTGCTGCATTCCAGTGAATCTCATGAGGATATGGAGAGAATCGAGAGACAAGTCCTACTGCAAAAGAGAGGTGAGGACGTGTATGAGTCAAATACAACAAACTACCAACTAGTTGTCGAAACAATGAAGGATTGACATGTGGAGAGGAGAAACTAGAAGAAAGGGAAACTCCTCACTGAAATGGAGTAGGGGTAGTTTTACAATCAACCATGCCAAATAATTGAAGTAAGTCAAGCGCATACTTCTGCTAATAAATGGAGATTGCTTCGGAAGACTGAAGAACCTGTAGACCGGGAAAATAATGCAAAAGTTCTAGATCTATCATATCAATCTATCCCATCAACTCTTTCTGAATCCTCTGAATCTACATGAAGAACTCCCTGTGAGAATTAAATCATCTACATACAAAACCAGAATCAAGATATCAATGCTCCGCCTCTAAGTGTAAACTATAGGATCAGAATGACAAAGATAAAACCCTAAATAAATCAGAAAGATATCCATCTTCTCATACCAAGCTCGAGGATCTTGCTTGACACCATACAAAGAACGTCAGAGGCTAGAAAATATAGAAGAATCATGGACAAAACCGGGAGGCTGCTCCATGTGTAATTCCCCATGTAAATCACCATACAGAAAGGCACTCTTCACATCCATTTGGTATACTGACCAGCTTTTGGACGCAGCAAGAGAAAGCACAAGGTGTGTAGAATTCATCTTGGAAACATGAGAAAATGTCTCAGAGTAATCAATCAGTTCAACCTGTTAAAATCCCTTAGCCACAAGACGCGCCTTATGCCTGTCAACAAAGCAATATGCTGCATACTTGGTCCTATAGACCCATTTTCAACGACCTATCTTTCGTCCCCTAGGAAGAGGAATGAGATCCCATGTGTCAATCTCCATCAATGAAAATACTCCTCTGTCATGGAATCATCCCATTCAGGTATCCCAATAGCATCAGAAAATTGTTGTGGATCATTTGAGATAGTATGATTCAAAAGAGAGATAAATGTTGTTTGTGACCGAACTGTGGAAGAATAGGTAAAATCAGTTGGCTCATAGCCATACTTGTGATGCCTCTTTGTCTCACAAAAGATCATCCTGAGATGTGGTTCTTGATCAAGTTGTTCATGTTATTGAGCAAGATGTTCTTGTTCAGGCTGCTCATGCTCTGTTGGTGTGGGTGGAATATTTTCTTCTAGATGATTTTCATCTTCAAAATGGTCATCAGCATCATGATCTTCTACAAAAAAAAAAATGTGAATATGTTCAACACCATTGTGAAAATGAAAATCTGAGGATGGAGAAATATTTGATGTGGTGTTGAAGCCTTCACCAAAACAGATGGCTCTTCAAAAGAAAAATTCTTTAGAAAAATAGGAACAAATAACCTATATGCCTTCATATCCTCACAGTAACCAATGAATATCAATGGTTCTCTCTTCTTCACCAGAGCATTGCGCTTTTCCATGGGAATCAAGGCCCATGCTAGACTTCAAAATACTCTAAAAATAGAAAGATCGAGATTAACATGGCTCCAATCTTTCTCTGGAGTCTTATGTAGAACTTCCCTATGAGGCACCCTATTCTGAATATAATTTGCACAATTTACTACCTCATCCTAGAGAGAAGGTGCCATGTTCTTGGACCGAATCATACATTTTTCCATTTCCTTCAGGGTCCGGTTCTCACAGGAGACAACACTTAGAGGAGGTAGATGTATAGTTCACCCATTGGAGTAATAAGACAAAGAGATGGTTGGGTAATTCACCCACTCCAATGATAAGTCAAAGAATCACATGGTGTGAGTCCACAAACAACCAAGAAAGATGACGTGTCCTAAGCAAAATTATACATCAACACTCCCACAGAAGTAAAACTTAGGGAAGTACAAAAAAAACTTAAAATTGGGTCCCGACTACTAGGCCTCTTAAGGTACCCAAATACAAACTCTCATTACTCGAGAAAAGGAGAAAACATGTAGGAAAAATATCCTCCCATAAAGAGAGAAAACAACATAATGAAGATAGTAAGTCTCAATATAACCGCCAGAGACAACTTCCTTCACTCCAATAATTGATCGCAACAGAAGAAAACGAGGGGATGTTAAAGGTTTAGTGAAGATGTCAGCAACTTTCCTTTCAGTAGACAAATACTCCAACCTGAGAAGACCATCCTGGATGAGTCGTCTAATAAAGTGCATGTGGATCTCAATGTGCTTTGTCCTTTGATGTTCCACTCGGCTGAGAGAAATGTGTATGGAACTCTGATTATCGCACCAAAGCGTGGTCCAGGATGATCCTAATGAGTGCCAAATCTATTAGTAGTTGTTGAAGCCAAAGAACCTCTCGACCAGAAGTATTTACAACATGATACTCATCTTCCATAGAGGATAGCAAAGTTGCAGAATGATTTTTGCAAGACCATGTAATAGGAGCGAAGCCAAGAGAATAGACACATCCAAATGTTGACTTTCGATCACCAATCGAACCAACCCAATTAGAGTTAGCGAATACCACAAGATGAGAAGCGCCAGAAGAGTATTGAATGCCAAAATTGATAGTACCCTGAGTGTACCTCATAATTCTCTTTGCTGCAATCCAGTGAATCTCATGAGGATATTGAGAGAGTCGAGAGACAAGTCCTAATACAAAAGAGAGGTCAGGACGTGTATGAGTCAAATACAACAAACTATCAACTAGTTGTCGAAACAACGAAGATTGACATGTGGAGAGGAGAAACTGGAAGAAAGGGAAACTCCTCACTGAAATGGAGTAGGGGCAGTTTTACAATCAAGCATGCCAAATAATTGAAGTAAGTCAAGCACATACTTCTGCTGAAAAATGAGATTCCTTCGGAAGACTGAAGAACCTGCAGACCGGGAAAATAATGCAAAAGTTCTAGATCTATCATATCAATCTATCCCATCAACTCTTTCTGAATCCTCTAAATCTACATGAAGAACTCCCTGTGAGAATTAAATCATCTACATAAAAAACAAGAATCAAGATATCAACGCTCCGCCTCTGAGTGTAAACTATAGGATCAGAATGACAAAGATAAAACCCTAAATAAATCAGAAATATATCCATCTTCTCATACCAAGCTCGAGGATCTTGCTTGACACCATACAAAGAACGCCAGAGGCTAGAAAATATAAAAGAATCATGAACAAAACCAGGAGGCTGCTCCATGTGTAATTCCCCATGTAAATCACCATACAGAAAGGCACTCTTCACATCCATTTGGTATACTGACCATCTTTTGGACACAGTAAGATAAAGCACAAGGCATGTAGAATTCATCTTGGAAACATGAGAAAATGTCTCAGAGTAATCAATCAGTTCAACCTGTTAAAATCTCTTAGCCACAAGACGTGCCTTATGCCTGTCAACAAAGCAATATGCTGCATACTTGGTCCTATAGACCCATTTTCAACGAACTAGCTTTCGTCCCCTAGGAAGAGGAATGAGATCCCATGTGTCAATCTCCATCAATGAAAATACTCCTCTGTCATGGAATCATCCCATTCAGGTATCCCAATAGCATCAGAAAATTGTTGTGGATCATTTGAGATAGTATGATTCAAAAGAGAGATAAATGTTGTTTGTGACCGAACTATGGAAGAATAGGTAAAATTAGTTGGCTCATAGCCATACTTGTGATGCCTCTTTGTCTCACAAAAGATCATCCTGAGATGTGGTTCTTGATCAAGTTGTTCATGTTCTTGAGAAAGATGTTCTTGTTCAGGCTGCTCATGCTCTGTTGGTGTGGGTGGAATATTTTCTTCTAGATGATTTTCATCTTCAAAATGGTCATCATCATCATGATCTTCTACAAAACAAAAACTATGAAGATGTTCAACACCATTGTGAAAATGACAATCTCAGGATGGAGAAGTATTTGATGTGGTGTTGAAGCCTTCACCAAAACAGATGGCTCTTCGAAAGAAAAATTATTTAGAAAAATAGGATCAAATAACCTATATGCCTTCATATCCTCACAGTAACCAATGAATATCAATGGTTCTCTCTTCTTCACCATAGAATTGCGCTTTTCCACGGGAATCAAGGCCCATGCTAGACTTCAAAATACTCTAAAAATAGAAAGATTGAGATTAACATGGCTCCAATCTTTCTCTGCAGTCTTATGTAGAACTTCCCTATGAGGCAACCTATTCTGAATATAATTTGCACAATTTACTGCCTCATCCCAGAGAGAAGGTGCCATGTTCTTGGACCGAATCATACATTTTTCCATTTCCTTCAGGGTCCGGTTCTTTATTTCAACAATGCCAATTATTCGAGGGTTGTAGGGAACAGAGAGATGATGTTGAATGCCATGTTCTCTACAAATATATGTGAATGTCTCATTGACGTATTCCCCCCCATTATCTGTGCATAGTTTCTTGATAAAAAGAGATGATTGCTTCTCAAGAAAGGCCTTGAAGTCCTTAAAAGTAGAAAAGACCTCACTCTTTTACATAAGAAAGTATATGCAAGAGAGATGTAAGAAGTCATCAATTAAAGTGAGTGCACTTTTGGCCCCTGAAAATGAGCGAGTTGGAAATGAAATGAGATCACTATGTACCAACTCAAGAGGTGTTGTAGTACACAAGGATTTTCCTTTAGGAAAATGATCTCGACGTTGTTTTCCAAGGACACAACCTAGACAAGCTCCATAAGTACAAGAAAATTTAGGAAGGCCAAGCACTAATTTTTGTGTGCTCAACTGCTGCAAACATCTGTAGTTGATATGTAGAAATATTTCATTCCAAATCTCACTCAAAGCATCAGCATGTGCAATGAAAAAGGAACCAGAGGAAGACTCAAAAGAAGAAAACTTGTACAGTTGAGAGATATGATCAACTTTTACAGATGCAACAACAATGTCTGTATTTTGTAGTTCTCAAATGATTACATCATTAGGAGAAAGCACTATTGTTTTCCCAATACTAGAATCACAAATCCGATAGATAGAGAAAACATTTGCAGAGGTGTCAAGAAGAAGAAGAACATCATTAATGCACCCTTTATCTAATTGCACTATGCTAGATCCACAAACATCCATCTATGTAGAGTCTCCAACTGCAATCTGTGAAATGTTGCATTCAAATGTAGAAGTAAACAACTCATGAGAATGAGTCATGTGATGTGAAGCACCAGATTCAAGTATCCAACTGTTTGAAGATGCATACACAACTTGAGATGATAAAGCATGTCCTTTACTAGCATAAGAAGGTTTGGGAACTGAAATCTTATGTTTCCTCATGGCTTCATTGAAAGATTCAAGTTTCAACCAGCATTTGGATTCAACATGCCCGAGTCCGCAACATAAGCTGCAGATGTCCCTTGGCTTCCTCTTCCTTTTCATGGAGGAAAAATAACTAGAATTGGATGGAGGAAAAGATTTTTTATTTTTATGCTGAGCCTTGGAGGCAGACTCACCAGCTTGAGAAGAATATTTCTTCTTCTTAGTTTTGGATGTATAATCCATAAAAGCCTTATTGTTAGAGCCAAAAAGAGAATCTAATTGAGTAATATAATTAGATTTTTCTCTAGTAAGATGCTCACAGAAAAGCTCAAAGGAAGGGACTTTAAACTCACTTCCAAGTGCATCCATAGTAGAATAAAATGAAGAAGAAAATATGTGATAAGGACCTTTTAGCTTGGATGAAATCAAGAATATGCATTATTCATCTAATTTAGTTTTTCCACACCCTTTTAACTGTGTCACCAGTAACCTGAATTTCGTAAGACACTCTTCAATCAATGCATTCTCACCGGGTACCATTGATGACGACTACGCTTCCAATTGTAGGGATCGAAATTAATTTACTTTTCCAAATAAGGAATGCAACTTGTCCAAACTTGATTTTGGAGTTTTGCAATCACTGATGTGGAACAACAAGGTATCTTACACATGTAAACCAATGAGTCCCATAGATTCATCAATTTTATTTCGATAAGTGAACCTCTCGACTTCCTTGGTGAATACGGGATGAACCTCGACTAACATTTTCCAAAGCCCTTTTTATTGCAACAGTTGGTGCATCTTAAGTTTCCATGTGTGATAGTTATGGGGACTTGGGAGATCACCAATCATTAACTCCGCCATTTACATTAAATATACAAATAAAACACAACTATGTGTTTGCCTAACTTTGAAAAATTATAATGAATGAAATCTCAAGCTCAAAACAAAGATCTCAAAATTTACAGCAACGTTTAGAATCTTTTTAATTTCTTCAAATAGTGATACCATAGGCACATGTACCCCTATCTCTTCAGCTGGCAAATTAAGGAAGAACCGGGCGCTAGATCTAAAGTGTAAGGCTTGAGCCAATGATTTTTAAATAATCTAATGCCAAGAAAATTGCAAAAAGAGTCGGATGAGAATAATCCCTCAATGTTTGGACTCCTTCATTTTGTGGTTTCCTCCCAATTTCGTGAGGCCACTGAGCATAGAGGACCATTGGAACTACAACATTATCAATGTTGTGAAAGTGTTGGTGGCTAGGTTGCAAAAAAGAAGAAGAGATGGGCCGCTTGATATGGCTAAAAACAACATCATCCCCATTCCTCCGTGCCCCTCGACGAATTCTCCTAAGGGCTTATGCAACCCCAATTCTACCACTTGCCTCACCTCAAATTTCCTCCTGGACTTCTGGATAACGCCCGCCAACAAACAAAGTGTTGGATTGAACAACCTTCAGATCGACTCGACTAAACTTGTTCCCCCCCCCACCCCCATCAGAAATTGCACCGCCTAGGCTAGGATGATATGCTCGGTTTGTTGGCATCCGAAAGAGTAATTGATAGCAAGGTGACTAGAAAGTGGCAGGAGAGACTCGATGTAGTAAGACCTAGGGCCTGCATGGGACTTAACTGTTGTATTTCAGATGGACGAAGAAGAAACAATAGGCAACTAGTTTGCAAAGAGGGTATCGCCTGCCTGTCGATTTGGGACGAGGCACCGTTTTTCTTCCAATAGACAGAAATTATCGGCTATAATCACATATGAGGCTGCGAAAAACTGCATAATCACATGGTGGTGATGGATTTAAGAGAAGGGAATTGGATTAGAAGAGAGAAACTGGTTGGAAAAAGAACGAGTGCTTTACAAACCCTAACAAGAAGTGATCTTATGGATCTGAAAACATGCAAGTGCCTCGTCAAATTATGAGAAGGGTATTGCAGAGAAGCTCTGATACCATGTAGATATTGAGAAAAAAAATATCACATGCTCAAGGCAATTGAAAGTCCAACAACCTTCTACAAATGAGAGACAAATCTATCAGACTTTCCAGATATGATTACAACAAAGAGATCCTCTATTTATAATAGGCTGAGAGGAGACAACACTTAGTGGACGTAGATGGATAATTCACCCATTGGAGTAATAAGACAAAGAGATGGTTGGGTAATTCACCCACTCTAGTGATAATTCAAAGAATCACATGGTCTGAGTCCAGAAACAACAATGAAAGATGACCCTTCCTAAGTAAACTTATACATCAACACCATTCCCCTAAGGCCAACGATGAGGATGAATACGAAGAATTGACTCTGTAAACATCCAAAAGATAACATTAAAAACACATTCATTTCATCACCCCATGAATATCAAAAGCATTTCCTTTTTCGAAATTGCAATGAGGGAAGATCGCCCCATTCCAAATTGAAGATTGTAAGCTTGATTAGCCAATGCATCCTCACATAAATTAATCAATATGGAAATTTAATTTTATATAATGTATGTGTAAATATAATTAATGTACCAAAAGTAGATAACCACCTATACAACCCACATAGAAAAATTAAAAAAAAAGTGATTTTACTAAACTTTCAAGTCTTGGATTTGTTAATAATTGATTCGTGAATTTTTTTAGAAAATGGTAAATCAAATAGTTATATTTACTGATACAACTAATTTTACAATATAAATTAAAACTGGAAACTGATCAATACATACTTTCATTTGATATAATGCATGTGTAAATATAGCATTGAGAAAAGGATTATTGGGGGGTGGAAAGCTTATTATGGTCTTGAAAACAATTGTAAATGAGCTGATCTTTGGAGTTGGTATAAGAAGAAACTCCTCTTTGAGACTCTTGTTACACCTGTTATTCTGTATGGATGTGAAGTCTGGGGCTGTAGTATCTCTCGTGAATCCTGGAGAAAGATAGAGCAAATACAAAAGAATTTTATAACCTATAATCTCAAAATTAAAGGAAATACGTCCTTTCCCATCCTCCACTTAGAAACAAGCCTCTCCCCCATTGAGAGCATGGCTATGACTAGATACCTAATGTATAATAACAGGTTAAACAACATGGAAGATAAGAGGCTACCTAAAATTGCTTCAAAATCAAGTCATAACCACCATTGACTCAAGCGAGGATGGCATAAAGACGCCCGGTCTTGGATAAAATATTGGGGAATCATGGAAGAAACCATTTTGCAAAAAACAGATACTATTAAAAAAAACGTCAAATCAAAATTTAAAGAGAAAATGTGGTGTGATAAAGAGTTAGAGGAACAAATAAAATTAAGGTATTATAAAGATGTAATCAACCCTAATCTAGAAGATCAAAATTATCTGTCTGTTTTTCCAAGTGTAAAGAAAAAATTAAGCATTGCAAAGATAAGAACAGATTCTCACGAGCTCCATAGTGAAACTGGGCGTTCGTCAATTCCTAAAATTCCATGGGATGAAAGTGTGTGTCACCTTTGTGATCTTGGAAAGCTTCTCTTAATGTTTTTGGAGCGCAGAAACAAAATTCTAAAGAATCACAAGTAATCACTTACCCTCTTAAGGTCCGATAGACCAATTCGTTCTTAGTGGACATTAATAATCATCATCATCATAATTGTTGTTGGAAGAGTAGTTAGGTACATTTGTAGTTTGGATAGATGCATAAGGTAATTCAACAACCCACCTCATGAAAGACAAAACAAGATGGCCTGTTAACAAGCATGAAAGTGAAAAGTTAGACCTATTCATGCGAAACAATTTCATTCCAATTTTCACATAACACACAATGTTATTTTTGGTGATATCAGAAGAACCCCCAAAAAGCAAGATATAAATAAATAAATGGTATTAGTGAAAGCAATTTAAGATCATCTATATTAAAATAAATAGTGTGAATGACAAGTAAGTTGTTAATAGTGTTAGTGACAACTATTTAGATTATGCCATTGTACTAAGTTGTTGAGAAGTATATGTATGCCACATCCACGTTGCCATTCCCATTAACACAACTTGATCATTAGGAACATATTATTTTAATAAATGTACGTGGATTATCCACGTTTGACATGAGGAATTGTCAAACTTTCCATTCAGAATCAAGGATTTGACACATTTGAATGTATTTGTCTTTGGTAGTACCTGGTATCATCTTTTTATGCCAGACAACATTTCTCTGCATAACGTTTCTTCCTGTCTTGTGCAACGTTCATATTTCGCTTAATATTTGTCACATGTTCTTCCATTTTCTTGAGAAATAGAGGCCGAAAAACTTCTTTGTCTGTTGGGTTATGCTATCTCATTGGCATGCTGCACACTCTTCCATAAAGTGCTTATAAATGGAGTAAAAACCCCAATTTTTGGCAAACAATTCAAAGTTAAAAGTGCTAAGAATCACCAAATGGACAAGAACTTATGTTAATTTAACTATAATAGGGTTGAATGTGGGTCGAGGAGGGCTTGAATTGTAGATATTCCATTGCATCCGAAGAGAAAATTTGAAAATTAACCATTTTTTAAATTTGGGGATTTTCAGAAATTTCAAAATTTTGGAAAATTTGGGGTTTTGTTTTCGTACATGGCGACGTGTTGCCACATTTTAGGTGACATGGAAGTGGTGACATGGAATTCCATGGTGGTTGGGTGGTAGAGTGGAAGTCTTGAAAAGCGACGTGGGGTCCACGACAGATGAGGCATCAGACTGAATTCCACAAGTGGTATGTAACGCCCCATATTTTGACCTTAGGTAGTTAGAACATTGTTATTTACTAATCTTAATAATTCAAAGTTTAGCATTTGTTTGGAGTCATTTAGACTTTGTTAGACATTGAGATGTGTACCTCTAGACCTATTTGTATGTTACATGATAGTTATTTGATTATTTAAACATGAAAATTAAAATGGGTAAGTTCGGTACATGTATACCAATTCAAGTTATGTTGTGAATTTATAATATATGCAATGCATGATGTAAATAGGAATACATATCTTAATTGAGCGTCAATGAAAATATGGATTCTTATATAAATTTGTGATGTATCTGCATCAATATGTGTTAGTGGTGAACTAACCTACAGGATGATGAGCTATGTGATAACCAAATGACTATAGTATTGAGGTAACTAGGATGTCGTAGACATCAAGAAGATATTGTGTGCTATAAGTTGTACTTACTATTTAATTTATGATTCGAAATATTACTATGATCTATGGTAAGTGTGGTTTTGACAGGATGCACAACTTACCCAGAGTGGATGTTTGATGATGTGACTCTAAGAACAGTAGTTTCACAGTATGGCTTGATGTAGGGTGTTGACCCTAGTTCTATGAGGCAGGGTGGAGGTATTTCCCACCATTTATCCTCCGAAACCTGGAGTCGTGGGAGGGATGTGTGAAGTCATGATCCCCTAGACGTGTGATGATGACTACTAGTTGCCTGTTTGGGAAGCTTCGCCGAGATGTATGACACTTCCGCTTACGGGTTCTATCTGGAGTTAGGTTAATATAGGTGACACTCCATCTTAGTCCAATAGAGGAAAGGATAGGATGGAAGATGGAAGTAGGTTAGGAAGGAAGGATGCTTCGATGTTAGTTGAGAACACTGATTCGGCATTAGAGATGCCACTATTGTTTACTTAATTGGTTCCTACCATGTTTAAAACCCTCTTTGATTTCCTAATGATATTTTAAGTGTGACAATGAGTTATTGATGAATTGGTGCAGTTTAGTATGTTGAGATTATTAAATGATGCATTACTTGATCTGTTTCTCTACATGTCTTGGTGATCATATATGAACTATGCACTAGAATTTGTAAATTATATTGCATACAAATATCTAGAAGCATTAAATTCCTTCTTGACTTTGATAGATAGTGGGTGTGATGAATTAAATGAGCATGGTGGGGTGTTATGTACATTTTGGGGGAAATTATCAAATAACATTTATTAGCTAGCATGAGAATAAAGACTTTTTATTATATTTATTATTGTTTAATGCAAGTCAATTATATTTATTTTTATTTTAATATTTTCCCAAAATATCTAAATAAGGGAGGTTGATGGATAATAATGAGGGTGGCTGAGGAGACTTGGGGAAGTGTGTATGGAAACTTGATAAATAGGGAGAAGAAGTAGAGAGGAGGAGGATGATGGAGAGGTTTGAGCATGATGAGAGGTTGTGAAATTCTTGGAAGATATAATTCTTGTGATAGTTTTCTTTGAGCATTTGTGCTTTGTTGTTATTGGAGTCACAGGCATGGAGGGCCAAGAAACCGAAAGGTTTCTTGGAGCTAGGAAGCCGGCTAGGCTCCTAGTTGGCAGGGAGGATTCCGTTGTTTCACTCTGGGAAAACGGGAAAAGAATGCTTGGAAGCACCTAGGACTACATTGCAATTGATGAGCTTCGACAAACTAAGGAAGAGGTATTTTTCAGTGGTATTTGTTGTTGATATTTTGTATATACTTTTGTTTTAAGTTGCAAATCTTAGAGTTAACCTATTACTTATTTCATCATGCTATTTAGATTTATCGTTGAGCAAATGTAGAAGAATTGTGTAAATGAAATGAAATTATGTTAAAGCAAAGTTGTTATTGAGTATGTATAAAATGAAAGATTAATTGTTTAAACATCATGGATGGGTGTTACATGGTATCGGTCCTTTTGGTAAGAGCTAGGGTGGCCAAGAAGATGATATTTCATCACCTCAGAGTTCCATGTGGACCCATAATTCCACATCAGCAGACACGTAAGCAAATGTGCCACATAGGCAAAAGTTTACCTATGTTAAAAAAGGACAAGTCTAGAGCCAAAATGATATTTTGGCAATAGCGGGAGAAAAGAAACTCAGGAGAATATGAAGTGTTTTGGTTTTTTTCCGTAGTGTCAGTGGCTCTAGAAATGCTAGAGAGGGCCATTGGGTAATTATGAAGCGATTTTCGAGAAAATGTGAACTGGAGGTTTTTGAAGAGTGGGGTCGTGCTCAGTGGCAGGGGCACCATTATTGATGATTTTTTTACAAAGTGACAGAAGAGAAGAAATGAAAATAATCAATGAATTGTCTATTCGTATTCCAAGGAGCTTGGAGTGGAGATGCCAAAATATGGAAAAATCCAATATTTTAGGCCACTTTTTGGGGATTTTCAGAGGAGGGAAAAGGACCCCATATGGAAAATTTGGAAAATTCTATTTACTCGACATTTCATGTACTCAACAGTACAAACAAACTTTTCTTTAATGCATTTTTTCTAGAAATGCTCAGATTGGGAGATAGCCGATTGGGCTAAAAAAATTCGATGTCTGGAAAAAGGGGCAAAAAGGACAAAGTTGTCATTCCATATTGTTGCAGATTGTGATTGGAGCATCATAAATTTTTCCTCTACATGTGACTGTCTGAGTTTATTTGCACAAGGAAGAAAAGTGCACGACAAATTTCACAAGATTATAACTTTCTTCTCAAACCTCAGAATTGAGCAAGAAAGTATTGTTTGGAAATATATTGCATAAAAGAATCCAAATATGCACCCATAATTGTGATTTGGGCAAAAAAATCCACAGGAAATGAGAGGGAAGAGCATAAAGTTATGCATAGTTTTCCATAATTGCAAATTATCGAAAATTATGCATAATTAACGGTATAGATAGAACACAAAAGATTCATAATGATGAACAAATACACGGATGTGATAAGAGAGATTACAACTATGAGGAGGAAGCCAAAGGGTTGTATGTGATCTTAGGTAATGTAGGGACTGAGTAAAATGGGGATAGAGAAGGTAAAACACTAAACATAGATTTAGCGGAGACAATGAGAAGTCTACAAAGAGATGTTTTGAGCTACAGAGAAAACAATGAGAGAATTATAAAATCTCGGGAGAAGAAAAACCACTACAATACTCAAATGTTACAAAGCTTGAACATGTTACATAAGAAGATAAATAAATAATCATATTCAAGGAAAGCAACATAGCACAAATATCATGCCATAAGGGAGGATGGTAGAAGTGCGAGTATAAATCATCATCATTCACCAAAGAACTCAACTAATAGGGCACATGCATTCTCAGAGTGAGAAAGCAGCCCAAGATGGTCTCCTGTCAAACATCATAAAATATAATCTCAGATAGATGACCTGGAAGGAGAGCTTAGGAAGGTCATGCATTACTTATGTTAAATCAAATTAGTTTAGGACATTCCTACATTCTTTAATGTGCTCATGGAATTTAAATAGTGAATTGAACAATGTTCTTATATGATTAATGCTAGCCATTTCTCAAAATTAAGCACTGAATAAAACTATGTCTTTATAGTATTAATGTCAAGAGAAGAAATGTAGATGGTGAATTGAACCATATCCTTACATAGAGGAACTGTAAGTGCATTAAATAATGTTGGCTATTAAGTTTTATTAAATTAGATTCACAAAATATATCATTAATTTTTGACATGAAATGTAAATGATGAATTGAATGATGTCTTTACATAGAAGAAATTTAAGTGCATTAAATAATGTTGACTACAAAATTATATTAAATTAAACGCACAAATTATATCATTTATTTTTTGTATGAGCAATGGATAGGAGTCCCATAAATCCAAAATTTATTTTTCATTTGATCAATAGAAACGAGTTCCATAACTTGTCAAATAATAATTTTTAGTCATCGAGTAATGTAATTATTTAAATTGGCCTTCAAAGCAATCGAAATTGTAAATTTTGATGATACAAAATTTTTCCAACACTTTTGAGAACAATTGTCTTTAAACTAGCACAACCACATAATTGTGGCTGATCAACGCCAAAAGGCTGATAAAATTAAAAAAATCCTTAAAAGAATATATTAAATTTTATTATTGATTAACAAATAAATGGTTAAACTTCATTTATTTGGTGTTAATATTTTAATTTATGTTAATCACTTACGTGGCAATCAGTTAGCTATCAAAGTAATTTTTAAATATGATTAGGTAAATGTAAAAAAGTAAACACATAAACGTATGTCTTTATAATAGCTAGGAAGTTAATGATTGAAATCACAGCCATTTATTTTGTGTGACTACTAAGAATATTCGAGCCATATTTAATCTTGTCCATAGAAAACTTATTAAGAACTAAACCCCTATTAAATTTTCCCATTGTCAATAGTTGTACGCCTTTCGGCGTAATTATACAATTTCATGAAATAAAAATAACTTTACTAATAGATTAAAACTTTCCATTATTGTTTTTCAGATAGAAAAGGAGCATAATGGTCATTGGTTATCTTGAGTCCAAGTTGTTTTAATCATCTCCCATATTTTTCCTCGATAATTAATTACAACAACTCATTCATGGATTTTTTAGAAATTTATAAATTAGTTAAGTGAATTTGCATGTACAATTAATTTTACGAAACAAATTAAAACCACATATTATTTTTGTATTAAAATGAGATGGTGTTGAACCTACTAGCATATCCATACAAAATTTAAGCATCCCAAATTCCTTGTAGACTTCAAAGTTCTTCAAACATTTTGTTCATGTAGTTAAGCACATGGTTCGTATACAACCCTACATATTGTCCTAGTTAAACATTAAAAAAATTAAAATATTGTTGGTACCATACCTGCTAGGGGTGTTCTTCTTGTTTTCATTGAAGTCTATTTCCTTTCTTGTCTAAAGTTTTTCTACAGAATGTCCTCTTCCCATGCTTCCATTTGGTCCATACCAAGAGAGCCAATAGAGGGTGTAAGGGATATTGATTTCCTTAGATCCTTGAAACTGTGTCTTTGCTCTAACTCAATTTTTAAGATCCTAAATCTGTCCTATAGGACTCTAATATTCTCTTCGACTTCCTCAAGCCTAAATATATTCATTTGAACTTTCTAATTGGGGATTTACATTAATGCATTGCCTTTGCATCAAGCGGAATGATTTTGTTCCCGGTGTTTTCTCTAGGCCTCCCACCTTATTTCAATAGAGATAAGCATTCCTCACCATCATCACAATGTTGTTCATGTCTATAGACTACTCTCTTAAGTTTATTTCTCTCGCATAAGGCACACCTATTGGGATGTCCATGGTGATTTTCCATCATTCTAGTGTTCTTATTGTTATAAATTCCAACAACAAAGATGACTCACCTTCTAAAACAATGCAAAGAAATACCTAGATTGATGTTTTTCCCTCAAAATAAGACATGGGTCTAGGTGACTAGTTAGAAAATGAGAAAGAGCTTAGAGATCCTTCCATTTGTAGATATTGAGAAAAAAAATATCAAAGGCTCAGGACATATGAAAAGACCAACGACCTTCTACAAATGAGAGACTTATCTATTATATCTGTTATAAATTATTACAATGAAGATCTCCTCTATTTATAATAATCTCACAGGAGACAACACTTACAGGAGGTAGATGTATAGTTCACCCATTGGAGTAATAAGACAAAGAGATGGTTGGGTAATTCAACCACTCCAATGATAAGTCAAAGAATCACATGGTGTGAGTCCACAAACAACCAAGAAAGATGACTTGTCCTAAGAATACTTGTACATCAACACGCCCACATAAGTGAAACTTAGGGAAGTACAAAAATAAATAAAATTGGGTCCCAACTACTAGGCCTCTTAAGGTACCCAAATACAAACTCTCATTACTGGAGAAAAGGAGAAAACATGTAGGAAAAAAAATCCTCCCATAAAGAGAGAAAACAACATAAAAAACTGAAGATAGTAGACCTCTCAATATAACCCTGGGAGACAACTTCCTTCACTCCAAGAATTGATCGTAGCTGAAGAAAACGAGGCGATGTTAAAGGTTTAGTGAAGATGTCAGCAACTTTCCTTTCAGTAGAAAAATACTCCAACCTGAGAAGACCATCTTAGATGAGTCATCTAATGAAGTGCATGTGGATCTCGATGTGCTTTGTCCTTTGATGTTCCACTCGAATGCGATAAATGATTAAGGAACTCTGATTATCGCACCAAAGCTTGCTCCATGATGATCCCGATGAATTCCAAAATCTATTAGTAGTTGTTGAAGACAAAGAACCTCTCAACTAGAAATATTTGCAGCACGATACACAAATTCCGTAGAGGATAACGAAGTTGCAGAATGATTTTTGTAAGACCATGTAATAGGAAAGGAGCCAAGACAATAGACACATCCAAATGTGGACTTTCTATCATCGATCGAACCAACCCAATTAGAGTTAGCGAATACCACAAGCTGATAAGCGCCAGAAGAGTACTGAATGCCAAAATTGATAGTACCCCGAGTGTACCTGAGAATTCTCTTTGTTTCATTCCAGTGACTCTCATGAGGATATTGAGAGAATCGAGAGACAAGTCCTACTACAAAAGAGAGGTCAGGACGTGTATGAGTCAAATACAACAAACTACAAACTAGTTGTTGATACAACGAAGGATTGACATGTGGTGAGGAGAAACTAGAAGAAAGGGAATATCCTCACTGAAATGGAGTAGGGGCAGTTTTACAATCAACCATGACAAATCATTGAAGTAAATAAAGTGCATACTTCTGCCGAAAAATGGAGATTCCTTCGAAAGACTGAAGAACCTGCAGCCCGGCAAAATAATGCAAAAGTTCTAGATCTATCATATCAGTCTCTCCCATCAACTCTTTCTGAATACTTTGAATCTAGATGAAGAACTCCTTGTGAGAATTAAATCATCTCCATACAAAACCAGAATCAAGATATCAATGCTCTACCTCTGAGTGTAAACTATAGGATCAGAATGACAAAGATAAAACCCTAAATAAATTAGAAAGATATCCATCTTCTCATACCAATATCAAGGATCTTGCTTGACACCATACAAAGAATGTCAGAGGCTACAACATATAGAAAAATCCTGGTCAAAACCAGGAGGCTGCTCCATGTGTATTTCTGTTAAAATATTGTGTAATTGCAAAGAATATTCTTATCCTCTTTTGTGGATAAAGATAAAATATATTTATTATTTATTAGATCAATCCCCTTTTGTGGATTGATCATGTCGGTCATTGTAGTTGACCAAATACCCTTTTGCGGATTGGTCAAACCATAATTGTAATAGGCTAAATAAGAATCTGGCCCCAATATATATTAAAGAGGCCCCAGAATATATTAAAGGTGGTTATAATCACCCAGAAGAAGAAGTCGGCCCTGCGAGTGAAGAGACACTTCCACACATGCCAGAATTGTATAAATAAGAGAGGCCAACGCCTCATTTAGACACACACTCAGTTCACTCATCTAGTGCACAAGTATTGAAGGAAGTTGCAGTTACCAGTTGACGGAAGAAGGAAGAGAGAAAGAGGTGCATCCTTGAGAGAGGAATTCCTGTGTTGTTTGGTTCATTATCCTTGCATTGTATTGGCTATCTATATTAAGGAAGTTTTGTTGGGTTTTCTTCCCCTTGAGGGTTTCCCAGGATAAATGATTCTGTACTCTTGTGATTGTGTTTCTCTCAGTGATCCTGTCTATGCTATTGTTATCTAGTAAATAGAAAGGTAACCTAATAATAGCTTAAAATTTAACATGGTATCAAAGCTAAGATGAAGAGAGCATCTTTCACAGAAAAAAGAAAATCGTCACTATTGTCGTACACGAAAATTAGGGTTTTTTTATTAAACAAGGTTTTTAGCCTCAAATGCATCTATAAAGGTGCGCCCTACCTCAAGGAACATTTTGGCATCCTCAGCGCACTTTTCAGTGGCTAGATCTCCCGGAAAGTGAAACCCTAGTTTTCACAAAGTACTAGAAGTACCAATGTACCAGAAGCACCAGTCCATAAATCCGCAGATCAAGTTTGGAGGGGTAAAATTTGGATTTTCTGAAATCTAAACACGCCAGGCTACTCGCCTCAGTCCAACGCATCTTTTGGTGAGCCCATTTTTCAAATCCAAGAAATTATATTTTTTTATTATTTCTATAGCCCGGAGGGCTAGGATTTCTTCTACAAGAAAGAATGGCTACTAGCATGAGGGTAGAAGATAGGCTGGAAGGATCTAGATACATCATATCTTGGAAACATAGGTTGCAGATGATTCTAGACAAGAATGATCTCCTAGAACATGTTACAGTGGGTGTACCAGAACCAGATGAAGAAGAGAAAAAGACCAAGCATAAGAAGAATGAAAAGAAAGAAAAAAGAATTGTGTCAGATTCACTAAAAGATCACTTGATCCGTCATATATCCAAACTACAGACAACAAGGCAAATTTATGAAGCACTCAACATATTATATGAAAGAAAAGACATTAGCCGGAAGCTTACCTTAAGAAATCAACTTCGTAATATGAAGATGGAAAACTCATAATCTCACATCCTATCTTATGAGAGTTTCTCAGATCATAGATCATGTTGCAACTATTGGAGATGTCATTAGTGACAAAGAACTTGTAAACACAACCCTAAATGGGTTTCCAACATTTTGGATTTTTTTTGTACAAGGAGTGTGTGCAAGAAGCAAGTTACCCAAGTTTGATAAGTTATGGGCAGATTTCACACACGAAGAATCTATACTTGCAGACCAAGATAAGATATTAATTATTGATGAAGAGGAAGCTCTTATAGCTCAAAAGAACAAAAGAAGTTCCTCCAGGAAGAACAATAAAGAAGCTAACTCCGTAAGAGTTCCAGACAAGAAGAAATATGTTTCAAAGATCACATGCTACAATTGTCGAAAGTTAGGACATTTTTCTTATGATTGTCCTCAAGGAAAAGGGAAAAGAAAGTATCAAGCACATGTGGCATAGGAAGAGGAATCTCCTCCCTCAAAGAAAGATTTATCAAAAATTAAGGATTATGTACTTTAAGTTGAAGATAGTTGATCTGAAGAAAGAAATCAAATGGTGGAGTCCGTGAAGCCTCCCCACACAAAAACAAAAGATAAGTATTCATGTTTATTTTTAGTATCTTGTTTACTTTAATACTTTATCATTACAAGTTAGTTTTTTGTGAGAATGTTAATTAACCTCGTTTTATTTCAGTGTCTATGAAAACTTATGAAGGAAGTATCAAAGAAGAGGATGAAGAAAGAGATAACATATTTATTTCATGTATGATCACTCATGAGAGTGACAAAGAAAGCATATTGTAAGTAAGTTTACAAGTCTCGGAAGAAAGAACTTATGCCGTGACTTGCAGAAGTTAGAAAACACGAGAAGGACGTATGATATGGTGACAGTCAGTGAAGACCAGACAATATTCGATATTTATATAGGAGCAGGAGGCTCCTAAAGATGCAGAACACAAATATTGAAGATGAAGAAAAATATTGATCCTCAGATATAGTAGATGAGATGCAGGTAACTGCAGGTTGCTCCAGTACCATTCTTATAGATGCAGAGGGAGTAGTTTGATCTAGTATGAAGATGGAAAGAAAGAAATATTCGAACTCAAGAAGGAACCCAAGATATTACAGATGAAAACTTCAAGGGTGATGATTAGAAGCTATTATCTTGGTGCAAGAGGGAGCCCTGTCTCCAAGTTCGAAATGAAGGATCGTGATTTGATGTAGTTAGAAAATCATATGGATGGTGCCCAGATATTTTGATCAAGATGAAATCTATCCAGTAGATAGATGGTTCCCAATAGATGGGTAGCATGGTATTATACCATGGAAATATTTTGAACCACAAGAGATATTTTTTGATCCCATATCTAGACCTTCGTAGAGAAGGAGAAATAGAAAAGACCTTCCTAAAGAAGGAAAGAGAAATCCCATAGGTAGACCTTCATAGAGAAGGAAAAGAGAAGAGACCTTCGTAGAGAAGGGGAATGCGAAATTTTCCTAGGTTGGCCTCTGTGAAAGTGTTGAGTTTTGGATACTCTAGGGACATGCTAGAATACCCTCGTAGAGAGGGGTGTGACCACCCTCATAGAGAGTAATGTGGATGTTTCTCCAAGGGGCAGCGGGCAAATACTCTCCTCTAGCCAAGAATTGAGTAGCCTGGAACACAAACCTTGACCATGTGGAATGGTTAGTTGGCTCTTGAGGTTTGTATCGTGATCCTACGTGGATCATGGAAAGGGAGTCTAGTCTTGCCCAGGCTAGCATCTTAGCTTCTCTAGTTCATGTGGGATGACTAGGAGTGAAGCTATGGTAGTAGTCCTCCCCAAAGTTTGAACATGTTACATAAGAAGATAAATAAATAATCATATTCAAGGAAAGAAACATAGCACAAATATCATGCCATAAGGGAGGATGGTAGAAGTGCGAGATAAATCATCATCATTCACCAAAGAACTCAACTACTAGGGCACATGCATTCTCAAAGTGAGAAAGCAGCCCAAGATGGTCTCCTGTCAAGCATCATAAAATATAATCTCAGATAGATGACCTGGAAGGAGAGCTTAGGAAGGTCATGCATTACTTATGTTAAATCAAATTAGTTTAGGACATTCCTACATTCTTTAATGTGCTCATGGAATTTAAATAGTGAATTGAACAATGTTCTTATATGATTAATGTTAGTCATTTCTCAAAATTAAGCACTGAATAAAACTATGTCTTTATAGTATTAATGTCAAGAGAAGAAATGTGGATGGTGAATTGAACCATATCCTTACATAGAAGAACTTTAAGTGCATTAAATAATGTTGGCTATTAAGTTTTATTAAATTAGATTCACAAATTATATCATTAATTTTTGAGATGGAATGTAAATGATGAATTGAACGGTGTCTTTACATAGAAGAAATTTAAGTGCATTAAATAATGTTGACTATAAAATTATATTAAATTAAATGCACAAAATTATATCATTAATTTTTTGTATGAGCAATGGATAGGAGTCCCATAAATCCATAATTTATTTTTCATTTGATCAATAGAAAGGAGTTCCATAACTTGTCAAATAATAATTTTTAGTCATCGAGTAATGTAATTATTTAAATTGGCCTTCAAAGAAATCGAAATTGTAAATTTTGATGATACAAAATTTTTCCACCACTTTGAGAACAATTGTCTTTAAATTATACAATTTCATGAAATAAAAATAACTTTACTAATAGATTAAACCTTTCCATTATTGTTTTTCAGATAGAAAAGGAGCATAATGGTCATTGGTTATCTTGAGTCCAAGTTGTTTTAATCATCTCCCATATTTTTCATGCATAGTTAATTACAACAACTCAATCATGGATTTTTTGGAAATTTATAAATTAGTTAAGTGCATTTGCATGTACATTTAATTTTACGAAACAAATTAAAACCACATATTATTTTTGTATTAAAATGAGATGGTGTTGAACCTACTAGCATATCCATACAAAATTTAAGCATAACAAATTCCTTGTAGACTTCAAAGTTCATACATATCCATACATTTTGTTCATGCAGCTAAGCACATCGTTTGTATACAACCCTACATATTGTCCTAGTTAAACATTAAAAAAATTCAAATATTGTTGGTACCATACCTACTAGGGGTGTTCTTCTTGTTTTCATTGAAGTCTATTTCCTTTCTTGTCTAAAGTTTTTCTACAGAATGTCCTCTTCCCATGCTTCCATTTGGTCCATACCAAGAGAGCCAATAGAGGGTGTAAGGGATATTGATTTCCTTACATCCTTGAAACTGTGTCTTTGCTCTAACTCAATTTTTAGGATCTTAAATCTGTCCTATAGGACTCTAATATTCTCTTCGACTTCCTCAAGCCTAAATATATTCATTTGAACTTTCTAATTGGGGATTTAGTACATTAATGCATTGCCTTTTCATCAAGCGAAATGATTTTAATCCCAGTGTTTTCTCTAGGCCTCCCACCTTATTTCAAATAGAGATAAGCATTCCTCACCATCATCACAATGTTGTTCATGTCTATAGACTACTCTCTTAAGTTTTTTTCTCTCACATAAGGCACACCTATTGGGATGTCCGTGGTGATTTTCCRTCATTCTAGTGTTCTTATTGTTATAAATTCCAACAACAAAGATGACTTGCCTTCTCCAAAAATGCAAAGAAATACCTAAATTGATGTTTTTCCCTCAAAATAAGACATGGCTCTAGGTGACTAGTTAGAAAATGAGAAAGAGCTCAGAGCTCCTTCCATTTGTAGATATTGAGAAAAAAAATATCAAAGGCTCAAGACAAATGAAAATACCAATGACCTTCTACAAATAAGAGACTTATCTATTATATCTGCTCTAAATTATTACAATGAAGATATCCTCTATTTATAATAGTCTCACAGGAGACAACACTTAGAGGAGGTAGATGTATAGTTCACCCATTGGAGTAATAAGACAAAGAGATGGTTGGATAATTCACCCATTCCAATGATAAGTCAAAGAATCACATGGTGTGAGTCCACAAACAACCAAGAAAGATGACTTGTCCTAAGCAAACTTATACATCAACACGCCCACATAAGTGAAACTTAGGGAAGTACAAAAAAAACTTAAAATTGGGTCCCGACTACTAGGCCTCTTAAGGTACCCAAATACAAACTCTTATTACTTGAGAAAAGGAGAAAACATGTAGGAAAAATATCCTCCCATAAAGAGAGAAAACAACATAAAAAAATGAAGATAGTAGGTCTCAATATAACCCCCAGAGACAACTTCCTTCACTCCAAGAATTGATCGCAACTGAAGAAAACGAGGGGATGTTAAAGGTTTAGTGAAGATGTTAACAACTTTCTTTTCAGTAGACAAATACTCCAACCTGAGAAGACCATCCTGGATGAGTCGTCAAATGAAGTGCATGTGGATCTCGATGTGCTTTGTCCTTTGATGTTCCACTCGGCTGAGAGAAATGTGTATGGAACTCTGATTATCGCACCAAAGCGTGCTCCATGATGATCCCGATGAATGTCAAAATCTATTAGTAGTTGTTGAAGACAAAGAACCTCCCAAATAGAAATATTGGCAGCATGATACCCAACTTCCGTAGAGGATAACGAAGTTGCAGAATGATTTTTGCAAGACCATGTAATAGGAAAGGAGCCAAGACAACAGACACATCCATATGTGGACTTTCTATCATTGATCGAACCAAACCAATTAGATTTAGTGAATACCACAAGCTGAGAAGTGCCAAAAGAGTACTGAATGCCAAAATTGATAGTACCCCGAGTGTACCTCAGAATTCTCTTTGCTGCATTCCATTGACTCTCATGAGGATATTGAGAGAATCGTGAGACAAGTCCTACTACAAAAGAGAGGTCAGGACGTGTATGAGTCAAATACAACAAACTACCAACCAGTTGTTGATACAACGAAGGATTGACATGTGGTGAGGAGAAACTGGAAGAAAGGGAAAATCCTCACTGAAATGGAGTAGGGGAAGTTTTACAATCAACCATGCCAAATCATTGAAGTAAATCAAGTGCATACTTCTGCTGAAAAATGGAGATTCCTTCGGAAGACTGAAGAACCTGCAGACCGGGAAAATAATGCAAAAGTTCTAGATCTATCATATCAGTCTGTCCCATCAACTCTTTCTGAATACTCTGAATCTAGGTGAAGAAATCATTGTGAGAATTAAATCATCTCCATACAAAACCAGAATCAAGATATCAATGCTCTGCCTCTGAGTGTAAACTATAGGATCAAAATGACAAAGATAAAACCCTAAAGATATCAGAAAGATATCCATATTCTCATACCAATCTCGAGGATCTTGCTTGACATGATACAAAGAATGTCAGAGGCTACAACATATAGAAGAATCCTGGACAAAACCAGGAGGCTGCTCCATGTGTATTTCTGTTAAAATATTGTGTAACTGCAAAGAATATTCTTATTCCCTTTTGTGGATAAAGATAAAATATATTTATTATTTATTAGATCAACTCCCTTTTGTGGATTGATCATGTCGGTCATTGTAATTGACCAAATACCCTTTTGCGGATTGGTCAAACCATAATTGTAAAAGGCTAAATAAGAAGTCGGCCCTAGTATATATTAAAGAGGCCCCAGAATATATTAAAGGTGGTTATAATCACCCAGAAGAAGAAGTCGGCCCTGCGAGTGAAGAGACACTTCCACACATGCTAGAATTGTATAAATAAGAGAGGCCAATGCCTCATTTAGACACACAATCAGTTCACTCGTCTAGTGTGCAAGTATTGAAGGAAGTTGCAGTTACCAGTTGACGGAAGAAGGAAGAGAGAAAGAGGTGCATCCTTGAGAGAGGAATTCCTGTGTTGTTTGGTTCATTATCCTTGCATTGTATTGGCTATCTATATTAAGGAAGTTTTGTTGGGTTTTCTTCCCCTTGATGGTTTCCCAAGATAAATGCTTGTGTACTCTTGTGATTGTGTTTCTCTCAGTGATCATGTCTATGCTATTGTTATCTAGTAAATAGAAAGGTAACCTAATAATACCTTAAAATTTAACATGGTATCAAAGCTAAGATGAAGAGAGCATCTTTCATAGAAAAAAGAAAAACGTCATTGTTGTCATACATGAAAATTAGGGTTTTTTTATTATTAAACAAGGTTTTTAGCCTCAAATCCATCTAGAAAGGTGTGCCCTACCTCAAGGAACATTTTGGCATCCTCATCGCACTTTTTAGTGGCTAGATCTCCCGGAAAGTGAAACCCTAGTTTTCACAAAGTACTAGAAGTACCAGTGTACCCGAAGCACCAGAAAAACAGAAGCACCAGTCTAGAAATCCGCAAATCAAGTTTGGAGGGGTAAAATTTGGATTTTCTGAAATCTAAAGACGCCAGGCTACTCGCCTCAATCCAACACATCTTTTGGTGAGTCCATTTTTCAGATCCAAGTAATTTGATTTTTTTATTATTTCTATAGCTCGGAGGGCTAGGGTTTCTTATACAAGAAAGAATGGCTACCAGCATGAGGGTAGAAGATAGGCTGGAAGGATCTAGAAACTTCAGATCTTGGAAGCATAGGTTGCAGATGATTCTAGACAAGAATGATCTCCTAGAACATGTTACAGTGGGTGTACCGGAACCAGATGAAGAAGAGAAAAAGACCAAGCATAAGAATAATGAAAAGAAAGCAAAGAGAATTGTGTCGGATTCAGTAAAAGATCACTTGATCCCTCATATATCCAAACTACAGACATCAAGGCAAATGTATGAAGCACTCAACAGATTATATGAAAGAAAAGACATTAGCCAGAATCTTACCTTAAGAAATCAACTTCGTAATATGAAGATGGACAACTCAAAATCTATCACATCCTATCTTATGAGAGTTTCTCAGATCAGAGATCATCTTGTGGCTATTGGAGATGCCATTAGTGACAAAGAACTTGTAAACACAACTTTAAATGGGTTTCCAACATTTTGGATTCCTTTTGTACAAGGAGTGTGTGCAAGAAGCAAGTTACCCAAGTTTGATAAGTTATGGGCAGATTGCACACACGAAGAATCTAGACCTGCAAACCAACATAAGATACTAATTGTCAATGAAGAGGAAGCACTTATAGCTCAAAAGAACAAAATAAGTTCCTTCAGGAAGAACAATAAAGAAGCTAACTCCGTAAGAGTTCCAGACAAGAAGAATGATGTTTCAAAGATCATATGCTACAACTGTCGAAAGTTGGGACAGTTTTCTTATGACTGTCCTCAAGGAAAAGGGAAAAGAAAGTATCAAGCGCATGTGGCAGAGGAAGAGGAATCACCTCCCTCAAAGAAAGATTTATCAGAAATTAAGGATTATGTACTTTAAGTTGAAGATAGTTGATCTGAAGAAAGAAATCCAATGGTGGAGTCCATGAAGCCTCCCCACACAAAAACAAAAGATAAGTATTCATGTTTATTTTTAGTATCTTGTTTACTTTAATACTTTATCATTACAAGTTAGTTTTTTGTGAGAATGTTAATTATCCTCATTTTATTTCAGTGTCTATGCAAACTTATGAAGGAAGTATCAAAGAAGAGGATGAAGAAAGAGATAACATATTTATTTCATGTATGATCACTCATGAGAGTGACAAAGAAAGCATATTGTAAGTAAGTTTACAAGTCTCGGAAGAAAAAACTTATGTCGTGACTTGCATAAGTTAGAAAACACGANGTCCATGAAGCCTCCCCACACAAAAACAAAAGATAAGTATTCATGTTTATTTTTAGTATCTTGTTTACTTTAATACTTTATCATTACAAGTTAGTTTTTTGTGAGAATGTTAATTATCCTCATTTTATTTCAGTGTCTATGCAAACTTATGAAGGAAGTATCAAAGAAGAGGATAAAGAAAGAGATAACATATTTATTTCATGTATGATCACTCATGAGAGTGACAAAGAAAGCATATTGTAAGTAAGTTTACAAGTCTCGGAAGAAAAAACTTATGTCGTGACTTGCATAAGTTAGAAAACACGAGAAGGACGTATGATATGGTGACAGTCAGTGAAGACCAGACAATATTCAATATTTATATAGGAGCAGGAGGGTCCTAAAGATGCAGAACATAAATATTGAAGATGAAGACAAATATTGATACTCAGATATAGTAGATGAGATGCAGGTAATTGCAGGTTGCTCCAGTACCGTTCTTATAGATGCAGAGGGAGAAGTTTGATCTAGTATGAAGATGGAAAGAAAGAAATATTCGAACTCAAGAAGGAACCCAAGATATTACAGATGAAAACTTCAAGTGTGATGATTAGAAGCTATTAGCTTGTTGCAAGAGGGAGCCATGTCTCCGAGTTCGAAATGAAGGATCATGATTTGATGCAGTTAGAAAAGCATATGGATGGAGCCCCGATATTTTGATCAATATGAAAGCTATCCAGTAGATGGGTGGTGCCCAGCAGATGGGTAGCATGGTATTATACCATGGAAATATTTTGAACCACAAGAGATTTTTTTTTATCCCATAGCTAGACCTTCGTAGAGAAGGAGAAAGAGAAAAGACCTTCATAAAGAAGGAAAGAGAAATCCCACAGGTAGACCTTCATAGAGAAGGAAAAGAGAAGAGACCTTCGTAGAGAAGGGGAATGAGAAATTTTCCAAGGTTGGCCTCTGTGCAAGTGTTGAGTTTTGGATACTCTAGGGACATGCTAGAATACCCTCGTAGAGAGGGGTGTGACCACCCTCATAGAGAGGGGTGTGAATGCCCTCGTAGAGAGTAATGTGGATGTTTCTCCAAGGGGAAGTAGGTAGATACTCTCCTCTAGCCAAGGGTTGAGTATCCTGGAACACAAACCTTGACCATGTGGAATGGTTAGTTGGTTCTTGAGGTTTGTGTCGTGATCCTACGTGGATCATGGAAAGGGAGTCTAGTCTTGCCCAGGCTAGCATCTTATCTTCTCTAGTTCACGTGGGATGACTAGGAGTGAAGCTATGGTAGTAGTCCTCCCCAATGGATGGGTGAGATAGATGACTACAAGAGAAGGGAGAACATAAAATGAATGACAAAACTCATAGGACATCTTCTATGTGAAGATAAGATATTTTCTGTGTGAAGATACGATATTTTATGTGTGAATATAAGAAAGAAGAATCTTCTACGTGAAGACGAAAGAAAGAAAGAGTATCTTCTGCATGAAGATAAAGAGAACAAAACTTCCGATGATTTATAGATATGCCAGTCAGTGATCATGATGCCAGATGACCAAGTGGATTATATTGATGCCTCCTGTTATCCAGTTGATGATGTTACCCAGTTGATGATGTTACCCAGTTGATGATGTTATCCAGTGGATGATGCTGCCTAGTTGATGTCGACATCTAGTGACCTGTCAAAAGATAAAGAATATCCTTTTTGTTAAGAGGGAGTGTTAAAATATTGTGTAACTGCAAAGAATATTCTTATCCTCTTTTGTGGATAAAGATAAAATATATTTATTATTGATTAGATCAATCCCCTTTTGTGGATTGATCATGTCGGTCATTGTAATTGACCAAATCCCCTTTTGCGGATTGGTCAAACCATAATTGTAATAGGCTAAATAAGAAGTTGGCCCCAGTATATATTAAAGAGGCCCCAGAATATACTAAAGGTGGTTATAACCACCCAGAAGAAGAAGTCGACCCTTCCAGTGAAGAGACACTTCCACACGTGCCAGAATTGTATAAATAAGAGAGGCTAACACCTCATTTAGACACACACTCAGTTCACTCATCTAGTGCGCAAGTATTGAAGGAAGCTGCATTTACCAGTTGTCGGAAGAAGGAAGAGAGAAAGAGGCGCATCGTTGGGAGAGGAATTTCTGTGTTGTTTGGTTCATTATCTTGCAATTGTATTGGCTATCTATATTAAGGAAGTTTTTCTGGGTTTTCTTCCCCTTAAGGGTTTCCCAGGATAAATGCTTGTGTACTCTTGTGATTGTGTTTCTCTCAGTGATCCTGTCTATGCTATTGTTATCTAGCAAGTAGAAAGGTAACCTAATAATAGGTTAAAATTTAACAATTTCCTCATGTAAATCACCATGTAGAAAGGCGCTCTTCACTTCCATTTGGTATACTGACCATCTTTTGGATGCAGCAAGAGAAAGCACAAGGTGTGTAGAATTCATCTTGGCAACATGATAAAATCTCTTAGAGTAATCAATCTGTTCAACCTGTTAAAATCCCTTAGCCACAAGATGTGCCTTATGCTTGTCAACAAAGCCATCTGCTGCATATTTGGTCCTATAGACCCATTTTCAGCGAACTAGCTTTCGTCCCCTAGGAAGAGGAATGAGATCCCATGTGTCAATCTCCATCAATGAAAATACTCCTCCATCATGGAATCATCCCATTCAGGTATGCCAATAGCATCAAAAAATTGTTGTGGATCATTTGAGATAGTATGACTCAAAAGAGAGATAAATGTTGTATGTGACCAAACTGTGGAAGAATAGCTAAAATCAGTTGGCTCATAGCCATACTTGTGATGCCTCTTTGTCTCACGAAAGATCCTCCTGAGATGTGTTTCTTGATCAAGTTTTTCATGTTCTTGAGCAAGTTGTTCCTGTTCAGGCTGCTCATGCTCTGTTGGTGTGGGTGGAATATTTTCTTCTAGATGATTTTCATCTTCAAAATGGTCATTGTCATCATCTTCTACAAAACAAAAACTGTGAAGATGTTCAACACCATTGTGAGCATGACAATCTGAGGATGGAGAAGTATTTGATGTGGGGTTGAAGCCTTCACCAAAACAGATGGCTCTTCGAAAGAAGAATTCTTTAGAAAAATAGGATCAAATAACCTATATGCCTTCATATCCTCACAGTAACCAATGACTATCAATGGTTCTCTCTTCTTCACCATAGCATTGCACTTTTCCACTAGAATCAAGGCCCGTGCTAGACTTCAAAATACTCTAAAAATAGAAAGATCGGGATTAACATGGCTCCAATCTTTCTCTAGATTCTTATGTAGAACTTCCCTATGAGGCACCCTATTCTGAATATAATTTGCACAATTTACTGCCTCATCCCAGAGAGAAGGTGCCATGTTCTTAGACCAAATCATACATTTTTCCATTTCCTTTGGGGTCCGGTTCTTTCTTTCAACAATGCCATTTTGTCGAGGGGTGTAGGGAACAAAGAGATGATGTTGAATGCCATGTTCTCTACAAATATATGTGAATGTCTCATTGATGTATTCCCCCCCATTATCTGTGCGTAGTTTCTTGATAAAAAGAGATGATTGCTTCTCAAGAAAGGCCTTGAAGTCCTTAAAAGTAGAAATCACCTCACTCGTTTACATAAGAAAGTATATGCAAGAGAGATGTAAGAAGTCATCAATGAAAGTGAGTGCATACTTAGCCCCTAAAAATGAGCGAGTTGGAAATGACATGAGATCACTATGTACCAACTCAAGAGGTGTTGTAGTACACAAATATTTTCCTTTAGGAAAATTATCTTGATGTTGTTTTCCAAGGACACAACCTAGGCAAGCTCCATAAGTACAAGAAAATTTAGGAAGACCAAGCACTAATTTTTGTGTGGTCAACTGCTGCAAACATCTGTAGTTGATATGTTGAAATATTTCATTCCAAATCGCACTCAAAGCATCAGCATGTGCAATGAAAAAGGAACCAGAGGAAGACTCAAAAGAAGAAAACTTGTACAGTCGAGAACTATGATCAACTTTTACAGATGCAACAACAATGTCTGTATTTTGTAGTTCTCGAATGATTACATCATTAGGATAAAGCACTATTGTTTTCCCAATACTAGAATCACAAATCTGATAGATAGAGAGAATATTTGTAGAGGTCTGAGGAACAAGAAGAACATCATTAATGCACCCTTTATCTAATTGCACTATGCTAGATCCACAAGCATCCATCTATGTAGAGTCTCCAACTGCAATCTGTGAAATGCTACATTCAGATGTAGAAGTAAACAACTCATGAGAATGAGTCATGTGATGTGAAGCACCAAAGTCATGTATCCAACTGTTTGAACATGTATAGACGACTTGAGATGATAAAGCATGTCATTTACTAGCATAAGAAGGTTTGGGAACTAAAATCTTATGTTTCCTCATGGCTTCATTCAAAGATTCATGTTTCAACCAGCATTTGGATTCAACATGCCCGAGTCCGCAACATAAGTTGCAGGTGTCACTTGACTTCTTCTTCCTTTTCTTGGAGGAAAAGATTACTAGAATTGGATGGAGGAAAATATCTTTTATTTTTTTGTTGAGGCTTGGAGGTAGACTCACTAGCTTGAGAAGAATATCTCTTCTTCTTAGTTTTGGAGGTATAAGCCATAAGAGCCTTATTGTTAGAGCCAAAAAGAGAATCTAATTGAGTAATATAATTAGATTTTTCTCTAGTAAGACGCTCAAAGAAAAGATCAAAGGAAAGCACTTTAAACTCACTTCCAAGTGCATCCATATTAGAATAAAATGAAGAAGAAAACATGTGATAAGGACCTTTTATCTTGGATAAAATCAAGAAGATGCATTCTTCATCTAATTTAGTTTTTTCACACCCTTTTAACTGTGTCACCAGTAACCTGAATTTCATAAGACACTCTTCAATTGATGCATTCTCACCGGGTACCATTGATGACAACTCTGATTCCAATTGCAAGGATCGAAATTAATTTACTTTTCCAAATAAGGAATGCAACTTGTCCAAACTTGATTTTGGAGTTTTGCAATCACCGATGTGGAACAACAAGGTATCTTACACATGTAAACCAATGAGTCCCATGGATTCATCAATTTTATTTCGATAAAAAAAACCTCTCGACTTCCTTGGTGAACACAGGATGGGCCTCAACTAACATTTTCCAAAGCCCTTTTTATTGCAACAATTGGTGCATCTTAAGTTTCCATGTGTGATAGTTATCGGGACTTGAGAGATCACCAATCCTCAACTCCGCCATTTACAATAAATATACAAATAAAACACAACTATGTATTTGCATAAAGTTGAAAAATTATAATGAATGAAATCTCAAGCTCAAAACAAAAATCTCAACATTTACAACAACTTTTAGCATCTTTTTAATTTCTTCAAATAGTGATACCATAGGCACATGTACCGCTATGTCTTCAACTGACAAATTAAGGAAGAACCGAGCGCTAGATCTAAAGTGTAAGGATTGAGCCAATGATTTTTAAATACTGTAATGCCAAGAAAATTGCAAATAGAGTTGGATGAGAATAATCCCTCGATGTTTGGACTCCTTCATTTTGTGGTTTCCTCCCAATTTCGTGAGGCCACTGAGCATAGAGGACCGCTGGAAATACAACATCATCAACGTTGCGAAAGTGTTGGTGGCTAGGTTGCAAAAAAAAAGAAGATATGGGTCGCTTGATATGGCTAAAAACACCATCATCCCCATCCCTCCTTGCCCCTCGGCGAATTCTCCTTARGGATTATGCAACCCCAATTCTACCACTTGTCACACCTCGGATTTCCTCCCAGACTTTTGGATAGCGCCCGCCAACGAACAAAGCGTTGGATCGAACAACCTTCAGATCGACTCGACTAAACTTATTTCCACCCCCCCCCCGTCAGAAATTGCACCGCCTAGGCTAGGGTGATATGCTCGGTCTATTGTCATCCGACAGAGTAATTGATAGCAAGGCGACTAGAAAGTGGCAGGAGCGACTCGATGTAGTAAGACCTAGGGCCTGCATGGGACATAACTGTTGGATTTCGGATGGACGGAAAAGAAACAACAGACAACTAGTTTGCAAAGAGGGTGTCGCCTGCCTGTCGATCTGGGACGAGGCGCGTTTTTTCTTCCAGTAGACAGAAAATATCGGCTATTATCACATATGAGGCTTCAAACAACTGCATAATCACGTGGCAGTGATGGATTGAAGAGAAGGGAACTGGATTAGAAGAGAGCGACTAGTTGGAAAAAGAACGAGCGCTTTACAAACCCTAACAAGAAACGATCTTATGGATCTGAAAACATGCAAGTGTCTCGTAAAATTATGAGAAGGGTATTGCAGAGAAGCTCTGATACCATGTAGATATTGAGAAAAAAAATATCACTGGCTCAAGACAACTGAAAGTCCTCTTCTACAAATGAGAGACGAATCTATCAAACTTGCTATATATGATTACAACAAAGAGATCCTCTATTTAGGCTAAGAGGAGAACACTTAGTGGACGTAGATGGATAATTTATCCATTGGAGTAATAAGACAAAGATATGGTTGGGTAATTTGACCACTCCACTGATAAGTCAAAAAATCACATGGTGTGAGTCCATAAACAACAATGAAAGATGACCCTTCCTAAATAAACTTATACATCAACACCATTCTCCTAAGGCCAACAATGAGGATGAATACGAAGAATTGACTCTGTAATCATCCGAAAAATAACATTAAAAATGCATTCCTTTCATCATGCCATGAATATAAAAAGCATTTCCTTTTTCGAAATTGCAATGAGGGAAGATCCCCTCATTCCAAATTGAAGATTGTAAGCTTGATTAGCCAATGCATCCTCACATAAATTAATCAATATGGAAATTTAATTTTATATAATGTATGTGTAAATATAATTAATGTATCAAAAGTAGATAAGCACCAATACAACCCACACAGAAAAAATAAACAAAAATGATTTTACTAAACTCTCAAGTCTTGGATTTGTTAATAATTGATTCATGATTTTTTTTAGATAATGGTAAATCAAATGGTTGTATTTACTAATACAATTAATTTTACAATATAAATTAAAACTAGAAATTGATCAATAAATACTTTCATTTGATATAATGCATGTGTAAATATAGCATTGAGAAAAAGATTATTGGGGTATGGAAAGCTTATAGGGCTTGAAAACAATTGTAAATCAGCCTATCTTTGGAGTTGGGATAAGAAAAAACTCCTCTTTGAGACTCTTATTACACCTATTATTTTGTATCTCTTGTGAATCCTGGAGAAGATCGTGAATCTAGATGTAATCAACCCTAATCTAGAAGATCAAAATTATCTATTTGTTTTGCCAAGTGTAAAGAAAAAAATAAGCATTGCTAAGATAAGAATAGATTCTCGCGAGCTCCATAGTGAAACTAGGCATTGGTCGATTCCTAAAACACCATGGGATGAAAGAGTGTGTCACCTTTGTGACACTAAGAAGGTTGAAGATGAAAATCACTTTCTCTTAGATTGTCCAACCTATAGCCATATTAGATCTCACTTTCAAAATATTTATCACAGTACCAACCTTCCTAACATCTTAACTCAACAAAAGTATGGTGATCTTGGAAAGCTTCTCTTAATGCTTTTGGAGCGCAAAAACAAAATTCTAAAGAATTACAAGTAATCACTTACCCAAAGAATTACAAGTAATCACTTACCCTCTTAAGGTCCGATAGACTAATTCAGTCTTAGTGGACGTTAATAATAATCATCATCATAATTATTGTTCGAAGAGTAGTTAGGTACATTTTCAGTTTGGATAGATGCATAAGGTAATTTAACAACCCACCTCATGAAAGGGGCAAAACAAGATGGCCTGTTAACAAGCATGAAAGTGAAAAGTTAGGCCTATTCATGCGAAACAATTTCATTCCAATTTTCACATAACACACAATGTTATTTTTGTTGATATTAGAAGAACCCAAAAAAAACAAAAAATACATAAATAAATGGTATTAGTGAAAGAAATTTAATATCATCTAAATAGTGTGAATGACAAGTAAGTTGTTAATAGTGTTAGTGACAACTATTTAGATTATGTAATTGTTCAAAGTTGTTGAGAAGTATATGTCTGCCACATCCACGTTGCCATTCCCATTAACACAACTTGATCATTAGGAACACATTATTTTAATAAATGTACGTGGATTATCCACGTTTGACATGAGGAATTGTCAAACGTTCCATTCAGAATCAAGGATTTGACACATTTCATTATTTTTGTTTTGAATGGATTTGTGTTTGGTAGTACATGGTATCGTCTTTTTATGCCAGACAATATTTCGTACCTATCCCGAAATCAATAGTTGAAAATGATATACGAATCTGCATCAATGAATTGGATGAAGACTTAAAAATCAAAAGAGGAGGTTATATGTTTGGCGGCGCGGCACGGCACGTACAGCGTCTCAATGGAACAACAGGAGTGAAATTCATTGCCAACTTTTGGACAGCGGGAGACGTAAGGAATATGTTAATGATACACGTAGTCGGGTTGAACATCAGGAGATGCGGAGACAAATGGTATTAAGGCTGGAAGCAAAACCGTGCATGTAATAATCTTGACAGCGTCGACTACGAATGAACGGAATCGAAGCCCGGAACGGTTAAATATTGTCAAAGCGTGACCATCATTCGTACATTTACAGTGATTATCAATATCATAATAGCAATCGGTTGAACGATGATAGTCAAATATTACTGCGTGAAGGGAAACCAATCTACAAACGTTACTGCGTGAAAGGAAACCAATCTATGAACGTTACTGCGAGAAAGGAAACCAATCTATGACTTATATCGTTTCAAAGTTATCGGTAATTGTAGAGGTTCAAATTGGTCTTATTCGGCTCAAGTGACGATGTCATTCGTGCCTCGTGGATATAGAACGTTCGCACAAAATCAATCTTTGACATCCAGCGGTATTCTGTACAAAGATTACGATTCCACAACCTCTTAACTATTTTAGACAAAGGCGGGGATCAGTAGCGAGAAACTTGCCATGCTATAAGAGTGGGTCGACGCATCAGGCTAAGCCAGTTATTTGTTTCAGTGTCTTTGATAACAGACAACCTTAGAGTTATCAATATTTAAATTCTACTATAGCTGAGGCTTGGAAAGTCCTTGAATTAGCTTCGAGATTACGACTTTCTTAAAGAATAGATTCTGGGTAGTATGAGTTAGTATTTGGGCTGATACCACCAGGGAGACCACCTGTGGTTTTGAGCACATGATTGAGTTAGAGGTAGGGGCTACACCAGTAACCTACAGGCACCCCAAGAAATTTAAGGATGAGATTGAGAAAGCAATCAAAGAATTGGTGGTACTGAAGAAGGATAGCATGTTATGAATGTGCATTGATTACAAAGCGCTCAACAAGAAAACGATCAAGAATCATTAGCCCATTGCACTCATAGATGAGCTGATGGATGAGTTACATGGGGTAGTCTTCTTCACTAAGATTGATCTACGCTTAGAATACCATCAGATCAACATAGGGAGCAGGAAATTGAGAAGACATCGTTCTGGTGCCATTTCAGACACTTTGAGTTCTTGGTCATGCCGTTTGGGTTGACCAACGCACCAACCACTTTCCAGTCTTTCATGAATCATATATTTAGAGGACAGTTGAGAAAGTGCATCCTGGTATTCTTCGATGACATGGGATGAGCATCTAGCACATTTGGGGGAGGTATTGTATATTATGTAGGCACCATCTTTATATGCCAAGGAATCCAAATGTGATTTTGGCATGAGAGAAATACTGTACTTGGGGAATATCATGAGTGGGAAGGGAGTACAGGTTCATCAGGAAAAGATCAGGACCATTTTGGATTGGCCAATGCCCAAGAATCTCACGGAGTTGAGAGGATTCTTTGGGTTATGCAGTTACTACAGGCGATTCATCAAGGGTTTTTCACAATTGGGAGCACTACTCACAGAATTGACCAAGAAGGGTGCTTTTTAGTGGACAGAGGAGTCCCAGTAGACATTTGACAAATTGAAGGAGGTTATGAGCACATGCCCTGTTCTAGCCCTTCTAGACTTCTCGCAGTCATTTGTCTTAGAGTGTGACGCATTAGGGGTGGGAATTGGAGCCGTTTTGATGCAGGAGGGACACCCCATTGTGTTTGAGAGAAGGAAGCTCAACGAGTCGAAGAGACTCTATCCAATCTATGACAAGGAAATGGTAGCAATCATGCATGCCTTAACCAAATTCAGGCAACATCTAGATGGCAACAGATTTGTAGTGAAGACTGATCATAACAGTCTCAAGTATTTTCTTGATCAGAAATACCTCAGTGAGAGACAACATAAGTGGGTCTCAAAGATCCAAGCCTTTGACTTTGACATTGAGTATGTCAAAGGAAAAAGGAATATAGTGGCAGATGCCTTGTCTAGGAGGCTAGCAGGATAATCGATGATGGACATTTTTACAGATTGGAAAGCTCATTTGTTGGTGGAATACTGCAAAAACAAATTTTCTTGTGAGGTGATCGATGGACAGGTGATTAATGATAGATACCAGGTTTTGGATGACGTCATTTTTTACAAGGACTGGATCTACCTGGTTCCTTAATCCACCTTGAAGGGGAAAATTTCGAAGGTGTCATGATTCACCTACAACACGGCATCACTGGTACTTAAAAACATATAGGTATATCAAGGAGAGATTTTTATGGAAGGGTCTCAAGGATCATGTGCTGAAACACATACGAGAGTGCACGACTTGTCAGTGGAACAAGTCTGAGTAGACACACACCACAAGGCTACTACAACCTCTACCCATTCCAGAGCAGAAATGGGACAACATTTCCATGGATTTCATTACAGACCTTCCTAGAGTGCAAGGAAAGGACTGTATATTTGTGGTGGTAGACAAACTGACCAATTTCGCACATTTATTCACCATACCCACAGACTGCAAGGCCATACAGATAGCAGAGTTGTTATTTAGGGAGGTATTTGTGACATCCCCCAAAAATAAAATATTTTTTATGTGCTGGAAATTTATTTCCGTTTTTGGCAAATTCGAATCTGGAAAATTTTTGTCATTTATGACAATTCTGAATTTCGAATTTAATAATTTTATTTAATTATCATGACTGTTGGGCATAGATCTGTTTGGACTCAACTAACTATTTGACTATGGCACTTGTATCACAACAAAATATTTATATTAATTGCAGGAGGACAAATGGAACAACCATGTTAAAATCATCTGACCATGACTCCATGAGTGGGGAACATGTTGGAACTGCCTCTAGGCTGATTATCAGAAGTGGAAAATCAAAGATTTGGCCACTGGCAGCCCCTGAAAATTAGGGATTAAGAGAGCTGTGAAAATCTCCAAAGGAAAGAAAAAGACCCGGGCAAAAAAATTGATAAATAACATATGCGAGGAGGCAGGACGCTGCCAAATATGTCGGGGAAAAGATTTTTGATCTCTCTTATTGTTATGAGCACTATTGAGTAAGTGTGAGGCAAGAGGAGCCTGCTGAAACAGATTTGCCTTGCTGTTATGAACACTGTTGAGTAAGTGTGAGGCAAGAGGATAACTGTTGGAATTGAAGGACATTGTTGAGGAGGAGTTTCCAAGTTCGCCCTCATGGATTCATGGTGAGGCTAGGGGGTAAATCGGGCAAGTGACTTTGGCTTCCCTGTTCTACGGTTGGGAGGAATGTGGTTGTTCCCTTTGTTTTTCCGCGGATTGGATTCAAATACGTTGATCTACCCTTCTCTATTTTGAATGGCTACGTTTGATTGATGTTATGTATCTGTTGGGTAATTATATTTAATTGCGTTAAAGTAAACTAATTGAATGATAATATCTTTTCGTGTGAGGAATATGTGTGAAGGAAATCTATATCTATATATAGTTATAATACATCTACTAGAATGTTCACATCTGACTGCTGAAGTATATATATATATATATATATATATATATATATTTGTTACAGAAGATGAAATTACCTTTGTGAATGTAATCTGTCTATCTGTCTTCACGAAATTCGTAATAGACATCCAAACTCTTATGGAATAAAATTCACATTCATGTATATACTAGATGCACAGATCTAGTACTGTTAATGTATAATACATTGATTAAAAGCGGCTCTAAGTGAATATAATAGAAATTACCTTATACAAAAAACTATTATCCTATTGTACCCTTTTATAGAATATAAGCGTATAAAACTCATTAGTTAGACCTTCAGAATTATGTTAGGTAAATGGATATTGAATCTTTCCACACCCACTGTCTCACAAAACGAAAGTAAGGACACGAGTAAAGGGAAAAATTTGGAAAGTTGAGGAGATCTGGAAAACCCCTTTTGTTTATCAAATACTAAACAATCATGAGAATTGACGCCTATCAAAAGATTTTTATGCTTTCCTTGTTTTGTTTAAAATGGTCTACCCTTTCCAAAGTTAAGGTTTATGACGAATTTTAGGAAATTATGAAACCCCGAAGTGCTCATCCTTTTTCCCTTCTTTCGTATTTTGGGAGTTGTTGTAGGATAAGTTTGGGCATTGGAAACCACGAAACCCCGAACCCCGAAATCCCGAAATGCAGGTCTCACCTTTCCCTTTTTTTGCATTTCAGAAGTTTGTATATGTTGATGTTTGGACATCACAACTCACGAAGTTCCAAACCCCGAAATCCCGAAATGCGGGTCTCACCTTTACCTTTTTTCGCATTTTGGAAGTTTGTATATGTTGATGTTTGGACATCGGAACTTGCGAAGTTCTGAACCCCGAAATCCCGAAATGAAAGTCTCACCTTTCCCTTTTTTCGCATTTCAAAAGTTTGTATATGTTGATGTTTGGACACCGGAACGCGTGAAGTTTCGAACCCTGAAATCCCGAAATGCGGGTCTCACCTTTCCTTTTTCGCATTTCGAAAGTTTGTATATGTTGTTGTTGGGTACTTGAAGTCACGAAGTCTTGGACCCCGAAACCCCGAAATGCGGGTCCCACTTTCCTTTCACGATTCAGAAATTGTGGTGTTTTGATATTTTGACTTTTGAAGTCGCGGGATTTCGAACCCTGAAACCCCGAAGTGTTGATCCCACTTTACCTTTTCGCAACTTCGGGAAATGTTTTGTGTTGATGTTTGGTTGTTGTACTCGTGAAATCTCGAACTCCGAAACCCCGAAGTGCTGATCACTTTTCGCAATTTCGAGAGTTGTTGTGTGTTGATGTTGGCTTCTGTACTCACAAAATCCCAAACTCTGAAATACCGAAGTGTTGATCACTTTTAGCAATTTTGGGAGTTGTTGTGTGTTGATGTTTGGCTTTTGTATTCATGGAATCCCGAACTCTGAAACCCCGAAGTGCAGATCACGTTTCGCAATTTTGGGAGTTGTTGTGTGTTGATGTTGGCTTCTGTACTCACGAAATCCCAAACTTCGAAATCCCGAAGTGCTGATCACTTTTTGCAATTTTGGAAGTTGTTGTGTGTTGATGTTTGGCTTTTGTATTCATGAAATCCAGAAATGCTCAGCATCTTTTCGCAATTTCGGGAAATGTGGTGTGTTGATGTCTGGATTTTGTACTCATGAAACCTCAAACCCGGAAACCCCAAAGTGTTGGCCCATAGTTGTTCTGTATTTTGGATTTTGACAAACAGTGGGGTCCTTTGTTTATTCAGCACTTGTAATCACCAAAAACCCGATTGACCTCTGTTCCATCACAAAACTGTAGGAACATAGTAGGAATTATTGCTATAGGCACAACTCAGATACTGTAATGAATGGACTGGTAGAAAACGTTGGAGGATCTTCATCCGGGATAGAAGTACAATAATAACAGTTCATATTACAGGTCACTGTTGTATGGGGCATGACAATTAGCTAAATTATTATATAGAGAAGATATAGGTATTACTTACTTGTAGGTGGGAATTAAGTACATATGTTAATAGAGGGTTAAAGTGAATTTTCCTACAGTAAAAATGATAATATTCGCCTTTACACGTGCACATAGCAGACAGTCAAGTTACCTACTATTCTAGCAGTCATGAAGATCCAGACTTACAATCACAAGCATAATTTAAATGTGCGGAACTGATTACATTGAAATTTTTTATGTTCGAGGTAAACTAGACTGGTGTAATAATGCCAGTATGGATCGAATTGAATCTTACATTTTCTTAAATTCTAAGCTTAAACGAAATGGAATTAGATATTCAAATTTTTTTTTAATGGTAAAATTGAGGTTCACTACATATGGTATCAGAGAAAAAGTTACAACACTGGGCTTGAACAAGGCCACATTAATTACTTAGTATATATTCTGATTTATGAAAAACTAATAAATCTTGTGGATTACAAACAGAAAGATTTTTTGTTTCGTATTGAATAATGGCAGCTCAAGAAGGTACAGAAATCAGGGTGGAAGAGAATCCGCAACAAGGACCTCTTGGAGATCCAAGATAGAACAGTGATGGGAGCTCACCCACAGAGGTGTTGGAAACAATGAGGAACCTTATTTTTGAACTATAGGTTTTCAAGGCCGACAATGAAAAATTAAAAAAGGCACGGCAGGAACAACAAGAGATAAATGAAGTCCTACTGTGTAGTATAGTAACCAAGAAAAGCCCAAAAGATGATAACCATGAGGAAGAGGTCAGCAAAAGGGCCTCCAAGAATTCTGGTGCGAAAACAGAAAAATGAGACAGTCCGTCTGAAGGGACACCTTCAGCTGAAGACAAAACCATACCAGACAAAAAAAGAAAAAAAACAAACCATGTGGAAGGAGAATTTAAAAAGATTAAACCAGCTACTTTTGATGGAGAATCCAGGACAAGAGAAGAAGTCGAGGCATGGTTGTTGGACATCAAAAAATACTTCCAAATCTACAACTATTCTAGTAACATGAAGGTCATAATGGCCATCTAGAATCTGAAGGGGAAGGCCAACATTTGGTGGCAGGACCTGAAATTGGCCAAGGGCCTAAAGGAGAAATAGTTGGAATGGTTCGACTTTAAAAAGTATTTTAAGAAACAATGCCTTTCTGAAAGCTATTATGAAAGGAAGATGAAATAATTTTATGAGCTACGACTTAGACAAATGATGATGGAGGACCTTATAAATAAATTTATGGCACTAATAAGGTTTGTACCATACATCTGGGAGGATAAGGTAAAAATCCAACGATTCTTAAGCTATTTACCACAGTCCTACATGGACAGAATTGAGTTTGACAACCCCAAATCCTTGAGTGAGGCATTCAGGAAGGCACGAATGTGCTATGACAGTATAAACAGCGGGTAGAGTTTTTCAAGACTTGGAAGGATAAAAAGCAAGATGGAATGCACCAGCGGAAGAAGGGATACCATCCAACTCCTTATCGGAATGCAGCAAAAAGTTTCCCAAGGAAGGATTTTCACTCCAATCATCTGAATATGCAAGGTAGCAGTAAACCGGTAAACCTGGGAATGAAGAAGTTTGGGGACAACTCCTGCGATCCATTAAAGTGTTGGGAGTATGGAGAGCCTCATCTAAAGAGGAACTATCCACATTTAATTGTAGAAAACAGAACTATTGTTCGCAATTTGCAAGGTGACATGGTCATTGGATAAATGTAGCCATAGATGGTCGACAAGCTAACCACCAGTCCTCGATGGTAGAAATTGAAGGTAAAATCCATGACACTCGAATTTTTGTTTTAATTGACCCTGGAGCTACATTAAGTTATATTACTCCCGATGTAGTAGAGTTGAATAAACTTAAGAAACAAAAGCACGAGAAATCTTGGCTTGTACAACTAGCAACAAGTACTAAAAGAAAAGTAGTTAAATTTATTTTTGATCTTATGATATGATTATCAGAACATCCTACATCCTAAACATACTACCACTAGGATCTTATGATATGATTATCAGAATGGATTGGTTGGAACAACAAAAAGAAGTACTAGACTGTTATACAAAGATACTTAGCTATAAAGATAATTTTGGCACTGTTAGAACAGCCCAAGGTATACCAAAACCTGTGTCAGTCAGACAAGTTTCAGCGATGCAATTCAAGAAATGTATTAGAAAGGGATGTCAAATTTATGCCATCCAAGTGACGAATCTATTAGAAATAGAAGATAAGCCCAAGTTAGAAGACTTTGCTGTCCTGCGGGAATTCAAAGACATGTTTGGTTATGAGATACCAGAATTACCTCCTAGGAGAGAAATAGATTTCTCTATAGACTTACTACCCGGATCAACCCCTATCTCAAAAGCACCCTACCAAATGAGTCTACCAGAACTAACAGAATTAAAAATACAATTACAGGAATTGTTGGACAAGGAATATATTAGACCAAGTGTCTCGCCATGGAGTGCACCAGTCCTCTTTGTGGAAAAGAAAGACGATACTCTAAGACTATGTATCGATTATAGACAATTGAACAAAGTGACCATTAAGAACAAATACCCCTTACCCAAGATAAATGATCTGTTCGATCAAGTTTGTGAGGCCAAGATCTTCTCAAAATTGGATTTACGATCCGATTATCATCAAGTTAGGATAAAGGACAAGGACATAAACAAAACAACTTTTTGTACAAGATACAGACAATACGAGTTGGTAGTCATACCTTTCGGACTTACTAAGGCACCAACCACATTTATGTGCTTGATGAACAACATTTTCAGCCAGTACTTAGACAAGTTCATGGTAGTATTTATCGACAATATTCTGGTCTATTCTAAAACTGAGGAGGAACATGATGAACACTTGCGAATAGTTCTACAAACACTAAGGAAACACAAACTATATGCAAAATTCGAAAAATGTGATTTTTATCAAAAAGAAATACAATATTTAGGACATGTCATTTCCTCGGAAGGTATTGCCATAGACCCGGAAAAGATAAAATCCATTATGGAATGGCCAGTGCCTGAGGATGTGGAAGATATCTGTTCATTTATGGGAATCACCGGATATTATCGCAGATTTATAGAAGAGTTTTCCAAGATAGCCTACCCTATCACGTCATTACAAAAGAAAGGGACCAAGTTTAACTGCTTGCAAAAGTGTCAAGATAGTTTTAACAAGTTAAAAGAATTGTTGACATCAGCGCCCATTTTGAAGGTAGCGGACCCAGATAAAGGCTTCACAGTATGCGTTGATGTAATTAAAGAAGGACTAGATGGTGTTCTAACTCAGGAAGGGCATGTGATTTGTTATGATTCGCAGAAATTAAAAGAACACGAGCAGAATTATGTCACTCATGACTTAGAATTGGCAGCAGTAATACATGCCTTAAAAATGTGGCAACACTATATAATGGGCAGAAAATTCTTACTATTGATGGATAATAGTGGGGTGAAATATCTATTTAACCAACCAGACCTTAATGCAAGACAAGCAAGGTGGCTAGCCTTCTTGAGTGAATTCAACTTTGAGGTCAAACATATCAAGGGTAAGGAAAATAAAGTAGCAGATGCTTTAAGCCGCAGAATCCATGGGTTATTTGAGATAAATATCAGCAAGGAAGAAAGTGAACTAGAACAAAGAGTAAAAACGAGAGGTGTTAACAACGAACATTACACTAAGATGATGACAGAATTTCAAAATAGTATCACAAACTTAGGTAAACCAAATATAAGTATCGAAAAGAAGGGACTATTAAGATTTAAAAACAGACTTTACGTACCAGATTCAGCGGAGCTTAAATTAACTATTTTGGACGAAGTGCATAAGAAACTATATTTTGTCCATCCAGGTTACCAGAAAACAATAACAACACTCATAAAACTATTTTACTGGCCTAACATGAAGGGCGAAACAACAGAGTACTTGGCTAGGTGCCAAGATTGTTAGGAGGTTAAGGTCGAACACCAACATCCAGTTGGCCTATTACAACCATTACCAGTACCAGAATGGAAATAGGAGACCATATCACTGGACTTTATAACAGGTTTGCCTAAAACTCAGAAACATAATGATTCAATCATGGTTGTAATCAATAAACTCAGTAAGTATGCACACTTTATTCCTGTAAAGTCTACTTTTAAAGCTATTAATATTGTTGAAATATTTATGAAAGAAATTTTTAGACTCCATGGTATTCCTAAAATGGTGATTTCAGATAGAGGCGTAAAATTCACATCCGCCTTTTGGAAGGAATTGTTTGCAGGGCTAAATACTAATTTGAATTTCAGTACGAGTTATCATCCACAAACGGATGGACAGACCGAAAGAAAAAATCAAATCATAGAGGATATGCTCCGCATGTATGTAAGAACAAAGCCGAACAAGTGGGAAGACTACCTACACTTGGTAGAATTTGCATATAACAATGGGTACCAAACTTCGGCTAAGTTGAGCCCTTTCGAAATATTGTACGGTAGAAAGTGTAGAACTCCAATTAGCTGGGATAACCTAATTGACAGACTCATGGTTGGACCAGAGATGCTCCAAGAAATAGAGAACATGGTAAGGAAGGTACAACAGAACTTGAAAGAGGCACAGGATAGACATAAGATCTATGCGGATCAAAAAAGAAGACACTTGGAATTTCAAGTGGGAGACTATGTTTATTTGAAGTTCAAAGCCCAAAAATGCTCACTGAAGTTAGGGAAATGTGCCAATATGGCACCCAGGTTTTGTGGGCCCTTCGATATACTAGATCGAATTGGCCCCGTAGCATATCATCTTACACTTCCAACTAATGTAAGAATTCATAATGTATTTCATGTTTCTTTGCCGAAAAAGTATATTCATGACCCTACTCATATGATTGATTGGAACTTGGTGCAGGTGGAACCCGAAGGCGATTTCCAGGTGGAACCCTTGCGCATTCTAGACTGGAGAGAAATAGCACTTCAGAACAGAGTCGTCGCTCAGGTAAAGGTGCAATGGAAACACTTTAGTCCTAAGGAGGCCACTTGGGAATTGGAAGGAGATTTGCAGAAATATCATCCAATCCTGTTCCAGGAAAGGAACGAACACTGAGGAAAGTTTTTTATTGAAGGGGGAAAGGATGTGACATCCCCCAAAAATAAAATATTTTTTATGTGCTGGAAATTTATTTTCGTTTTTGGCAAATTCGAATATGGAAAATTTTTGCCATTTATGGCAATTTCAAATTTCGAATTTAATAATTGTATTTAACTATTGTGACTGTTGGGCAGAGATCTGTTTGGAATCAACTAACTATTTGACTATGACACTTGTATCACAACAGAATATTTATATTAATTACAAGAGGACAAATGGAACAGCCATGTTAAAATCATCTCACCATGACTCCATGAGTCGGGAACATGTTGGAACTGCCTATAGGATGATTATGAGAAGTGGAATATCAGATATTTGGCCATTGGCAGCCCTTGAAAATCAGGGATTAAGAGAGCTACGAAAATCCCCAAAGGAGGGAAAAAGACCTGGACAAAAAAATTGATAAATAGCATATGTGAGGAGGCAGGATGCTAGCAAGTATGCTAGGGAAAATATTTTTGAGCTCTCTTGATGTTATGAGCACTATTGAGTAAGTGTGACGCAAGAGGAGCATGCTGAAACAGATTTGCCTTGCTGTTATGAGCACTGTTGAGTAAGTGTGAGGCAAGAGGATAACTGTTGGAATTGAAGGACATTGTTGAGGAGGAGTTTCCAAGATCGCCCTCATGGATTCATGCTCAAGCTAGGGGGTGAATTGGGCAAGTGACTCTGGCTGCCCTATTTTACAGTTGGGAGGAACGTGGTTGTTCCCTTTGTTTTTCTGTGGATTGGATTCAGATATGTTGATCTACCCTTCTCTATTTTGAATGGCTACGTTTGATTGATGTCATGTATCTGTTGGGTGATTATATTTAATTACGTTAAAGTAAACTAATTGAATGATAATATTTTTTCGTGTGAGGAATATGTGTGAAGGAAATCTGTATCTATATATAGTTATAATACATCTGTTGGAATGTTCACATCTGACTGCTGAAGTATATATATATATATA
>JASDQU010309429.1:132421-146294 GCA_032191745.1 Picea mariana
TCTTTCTGTCTGTCATGACGAAATTCATAATAGACATCCAAACTCTTATGGAATAAAATTCACATTCATGTATATACTAGATGCACATATCTAGTACTATTAACATATATTACATTGATTAAAAGAGGCTCTAAATGAATATAATAGAAATTACCTTATACAGAAAATTGTTATCCTATTGTACCCTTTTATAGAATATAAGCATATAAAACTCATTAGTTAGACCTTCAAAATTCTGTTAGGTAAATGGATATTGAATCCTTCCACACCTATTGTCTCACAGAACAAAAGTAAGGACACCAGTAAAGGGAAAAAATTGAAAAGTTAAGGAGATTTGGAAAACCCTTTTTGTTTATCAAATGCTAAACAATCATGAGAATTGATGCCTATCCGAAGATTTTTATGCTTTTCTTGTTTTGTTTAAAATGGTCTACCCTTTCCACAGTTAAGGTTTATGACAAATTTTAGGAAATTACAAAACCCTGAAGTGCTCATCCTTTTTCCCTTCTTTCGCATTTCGTAAGTTGTTGCAAGATAAGTTTGGGCATTAGAAACCACGAAACCCCAAACCCCGTAATCCCGAAATGCGGGTCTCACCTTTCCCTTTTTTTGCATTTCGGAAGATTGTGTATGTTGATGTTTGGACATTCTTGTTAAGTTCTGAACCCCGAAATCCCGAAATGGGGGTCTCACCTTTCCCTTTTTTTGCATTTCGGAATTTTGTATATGTTGATGTTTGGACACTAGAACTCGCGAAGTTTCGAACCCCGAGATCTCGAAATGCCGGTCTCACCTTTCCTTTTTTTTTGCATTTCAGAAGTTTGTATATGTTGATGTTTGGACACCAAAACTCACGAAGTTCCAAACCCCGAAATCCCGAAATGCGGGTCTCACCTTTCCCTTTTTTTGCATTTCGAAAGTTTGTATATGTTGATGTTTGGACACCGTAACTCGCAAAGTTCTGAACCTCGAAATCCTGAAATGCGGGTCTCACCTTTCCTTTTTTGCATTTCGAAAGTTTGTATATGTTGTTGTTGGTTACTTGAAGTCACGAAGTCCCAGACCCCAAACCCCGAAATGTGTGTCCTACTTTCCTTTTGCGATTCAAAAATTGTGGTGTTTTGATGTTTTGACTTTTGAAGTCGCAAGATTTCGAACCCCGAAACCCCAAAGTGTTGATCCCACTTTACCTTTTCGCAACTTCGGGAAATGTTTTGTGTTGATGTTTCGTTGTTGTACTTGCGAAATCTCGAACTCTGGAACCCCAAAGTGTTGATCACTTTTCGCAATTTCAGGAGTTGTTGTGTATTGATGTTGGATTCAGTACTCGTGAAATCCCGAACTCCGAAATCCCAAAGTGTTTATCACTTTTCACAATTTTGGGAGTTGTTGTGTGTTGATGTTTGGCTTTTGTATTCATGGAATCCTGAACTTCGAAACCCCGAAGTGCTGATCACTTTTCGCAATTTCAGGAGTTGTTGTGTGTTGATGTTGGATTCTGTACTCACAAAATCCTGAACTTCGAAATCCCGAAGTCCGGATCACTTTTCGCAATTTTGGGAGTTGTTGTGTGTTAATGTTTGTTTTTTTTATTCACGAAATCCTGAACCCCGAAATCCCTAAGTGCTCGACATCTTTTCGCAATTTCGGGAAATGTGGTGTGTTGATGTCTAGCTTTTGTACTCACGAAACCCCGAAGTGCTGGCCCACAGTCCTTTCGTATTTCAGATTTTGGCAAACAGCGGGGTCCTTTGTTTATTCGGCACTTGTAATCACCGAAAACCTGATTGATCTTCGTTCCTTCACAAAACTGTAGGAACATAGTAGGAATTATTGCTATAGGAACAACTCAAATACTGTAATGAATGGACTGGTAGAAAATGTTGGAGGATCTTCATCCGAGATAGAAGTACAATAATAATAGTTCATATTACAGGTCACTGTTGTACGAGGCATGACAATTACCTAAATTATTATATAGAGAAGATATAGGTATGTACTTACTTGTAGGTGGGAATTAAGTACAGATGTTAATAGAGTGTTAAAGCGATTTTTTCTATAGTAAAAACGATAATATTCGCCTTTACATGTGCACATAGTAGACAGTCAAGTTACCTACTCTTCTAGCTGTCATGAATATCCAGACTTGCAATCACAAGCATAATTTAAATGTGCGGAGCTGATTACTTTGACAAATTTTTCGTTCGAAGTAAACTAGACTAGTGTAATAATGCCAGTATGGATCGAATTGAATCTTACCTTCTCTTAAATTCTAAGCTTAAACTAAATGGAAGTAGATATTGATTTTTTTTTTATGGTAAAATTGAGGTTCACTACAGTATTCTCGTTGCACGGGTTACCCAGGCAGATAGTCATTGATAGGGATGGGCGCTTCATCAACACATTTTGGCAAGAGCTTTTTAGGTTGACAGGAACAAAGCTAGCCATGAGTACTAGCTACCACCCATAGATAGATGGGCAGACAGGGATCGCCAAAAAATGGGTGGAGGGGTATCTGAGGAACTATGAGGGGGGGAAGTAGCACACTTGGGTGAGATGGTTACATATGGGTGAGTATTGCTACAACACAACTTACCATATGTCTATTAGGATGTCACCATTTAGGGCATTGTATGGATATGATGCACCCTCATTTATAGAGACTGTTTTTGGGGACAACAGGGTCTTGGGGGCCAAGGACTGGGTGGAGGAGAGTCGGAGGATTCTTCAATTAGTGAGGGAGAACTTGCAGTCATCTCAAAACCAACAGAAGATTTATGTAGACCGACACAAGGTTGAGCGCAGTTTTGAGGTAGGGGATTTGGTTTTTTCGTGATTACAACCATATAGACAATCCTCCTTGAAGAGGAGTGGAGCAGAGAAGCTGAAGCCGAAGTTCTACAGGCCATACAGAGTCATCCAGAGGATAGGCGAGGTGGCATACGAGCTAGAGCTACTGGAAGGTAGCAAGATTCATAACGTCTTTTATGTCTCTTGCCTTAAAAAGGTCATGGGACAACAGGTTAGCATTTCAGAGGAGTTTCCACCCTTGGATGAGGAGGGTCAATTGGAGCTAGTGCCAAAAGAGGTACTAGAGAAGAGACAATGTAGATTGACGAGTAGGATCATCAGGGACTGCTTGGTTAGATGGAGGGGTCTTCCAGTGGAGGATGCCACATGGGAGGGAGAGCATATCTTACAGCACCCAGGATTGATGTTTCTTGAGGACAAGCAATCTCGGGAAGGGAGGACTATGATGTTCCGTTCCCTAGAGTAGGCCAGTAGGGAGTGACTTAGTAGTCTATGTGTTCCCATAGACTATAGTCAGGCACAAATAAGGAACAAGATGGAGAAATAAGGGTGAAATGATGTCTAAACGATGAATTAAGCCAAAATACTTAGGAAAAGTCACTTAAGCCTAAGTCAACGAAGAATTAGAATGAAAAGGTGCTAAATGGGGACTTAATTAATTAATTACTCACCTTAGGAGGAAAAGCGCGTAGCTTAAGTGAGGTCAATGGTGAATTAGGTTGGGAATGGTATAAAGGGAGGAATTTGACCTAATTCCTCATTATGCGTTGTTATGATTTGATGTTGAGAATTCCTAGAGGAGGAAGAGAGCCAACCTTACTGTTTTGTGGATTTCTCGAGGAAGCCACCACCATTGATCGGTTTCGGTGTTGAAAGACACACCCTATCCCATCAGAGATACCATCCAGGTATTTTACCATACTTTTCAGAAGTATCCATTGCAGAGTGCGCAACTCAGCTAGTAAGGGCATAAGTCAGTTTGAGGGTTTGGAGAGCTACATGAGATCCGTGTCCAGATTGCAGTTTCCTTCCGACCCATTTGAGATCCAACCAGGGCGGTTCTATTGAGACATCTATCATCAGATTCTGACAGTGGAATCTTGCATATCGCCTCATCCATCCATTTAGGGCGCAACTCTTCCAGACATACATTTGGGGGTTGCATGTAGAGTATCAGAGCAGATCCGAGCGAATCCGTCTGACCCAGTTCCACATTTGGCGAGACGATCGTTTTTAGCCATATAGCATCAAATTATGTTGGTGGAATTCTTTGGGGCTTATCCAGTATCCCAGTAGGTGCGCAAACCCCCCAAGGGTCAAGATCCAGTGCCTCAGAGACCAGATCCGAGATCCGATACTCATACATTTTAGTCTAGAGGCCAGGGCGCTTCTATTAGGCAGTTTTCGGCGCATTTTGATGGTCTATCCTTCCAGGCGATTTTTCCAGCTGGTAGTGGTTACCGAACTTCTCTGGAATCGCATATTTTTTCCAATCTCTCCGTGCATGCATCATATGTTCTATCATCTTCTGATCACGGGTATTTTTATGTTATTTTCTTGTATTCTAGTGATGATCCATGAGATCCAGCTGATGTTTATATTCTCTATTTCCAGTAGACTATTGTATTTCCATGCTTGAACCGTATAATACATGATATTGGGCAGTTGATGTTCTTTACTTCTGCATGCGTTCTTTATATGTTATTTAAACCATAAATACACCACATGCACATCCAATAACCAACATGCACATGCAAATAACCAACATACACGTGCAATTAAACACATGCACATGCAATAACCAACATGATCTCAAACATACAATTGAAACGCATCTAGAAACCCCTAGTGTATCATATCTGCAAGACAAAACATTAGATCAGTAGCAAATATCGTGATCAGCGGGATCAAGGATATTTCACAATGCATCCTCACATAAATTAATAAATATCGAAATTTAATTTTATATAATGTATGTGTAAATATAATTAATGTACCAAAAGTAGATAAACACCTATACAACCCACATAGAAAAATTAAACAAAAATGATTTTACTAAACTCTCAAGTCTTGGATTTGTTAATAATTGATTCATGATTTTTTTTAGAAAATGGTAAATTAAATAGTTGTATTTACTAATACAATTAATTTTACAATATAAATTAAAACTAGAAATTGATCAATAAATACTTTCATTTGATACAATGCATGTGTAAATATAACATTGAGAAAAGGATTATTGGGGGATGGAAAGCTTATTATGGGCTTGAAAAAAATTGTAAAACAACTCATCTTTGGAGTTGGGATAAGAATAAACTCCTCTTTGAGACTCTTTTTACACTTGTTATTCTGTATGGATGTGAAGTCTGGGGCTGTAGTATCTCTCATGAATCCTGGAGAAAGATAGAGAAAATACAAAAGAATTTTATAACCTATAATCTCAAAATTAAAGGAAATACGTCCTTTCCCATCCTCCACTTAGAAACAAGCCTCTCCCCCATTGAGAGCATGGCTATGACTAGATACCTAATGTATAATAACATGTTAAACAACATGGAAGACTAGAGGCTACCTAAAACTACTTCAAAATCAAGTCATAACCACCATCGACTCAAGCGAGGATGGCATAAAGATGCCTGGCCAGGGAATCATGGAAGAAACCATTTTGCAGAAAAAAGATACTACTAAAAAAAACTTCAAATCAAAATTTAAAGAGAAAATGTGGTGTGATAAAGAGTTAGAGGAAAAAAGAAAATTAAGGTATTATAAAGATGTAATCAATCCTAATCTAAAAGATCAAAATTATCCATTTGTTTTTTCAAGTGTAAAGAAAAAAAATAAGCATTGCTAAGATAAGAACAAATTCTCACGATCTCCACAGTGAAACTGGGTGTTGGTCAATTCCTAAAACGTCATGGGATGAAAGAGTGTATCACCTTTGTGACACTAAGAAGGTTGAAGATGAAAATCACTTTCTCTTAGATTGTCCAGCCTATACCCATATTAGGTCTCACTTTCAAAATATTTATCATAGTACCAACCTTCCTAACATCTTAACTCAACAAAAGTATGGTGATGTTGGAAAGTTTTTCTGAATGCTTTTAGAGCACACAAACAAAATTCTAAAGAATCACAAGTAATCACTTACCCTCTTAAGGTCCAATAGACCAATTCGATCTTAGTGGACGTTAATAATCATCATCATCATAATTTTTGTTTGAATCGTCCGGAAACAAGAACGTTCAAGATGGTTCAACTACGTTCCAATCTGCAACTTTCGGTAACAATTTAAAATTGGTTTTCCCATATATTGTTGCTATCAATTTAGTTTACATTATACATGTATTTTTGTGTACAATTCTCAACTTATGCATTTCCTGTCCTTCCTATCTTGAATGACTAACTAACTGTTTTTGTGTGGCAGATGTTTCTGGAAATGGATTTATTGCCATAAACATGATGGGTTTTCTAATAAAGTGCATGTGGATCTCAATGTGCTTTGTTTTTTGATGTTTCATTGAATTGCGAGAAATCTGTATATATGGAAATCTGATTATCGCACCAAAGAATGATAGGATAATCCTAGTGAATGCCAAACTCTATCAATAGTTGTAGATAGTTGTGGAAGCCAAAAACCCTCCTCACTAGCAATATTTGCAGCACGATACTATAATTAGCTTCAGTAGAGAATAAAGAAGTTGCATATTTATTTTTGCAAAACAATGTAATAGGAGCCTAGCCAAGAAAACAGACAAAGCCATATGTGGACTTTCGATAATCAACCAAACCATCCCAATCAGAGTCAGGGAATCCCACAAGATGAGAAGCCCCACAAGAGTTTTGAATGCCAAAATTGGTAATACCCTGGATGTACCTCGAAATGGATTTATTGCGAGAGACATGACGTTCGAGAACACTGCGGGAGCTCAGAAGCACCAAGCCGTGGCACTTCGAGTAGGTGCAGACCTCTCGGTGGCACCCAAGATGATATCTATGGCACCGTCGATTTTATCTTCGGCAACGCAGCGGTGGTGATCCAGAATAGCAATATCTTGGCAAGAAGGCTCATGAGCCAACAAAATAACACAATTACAGCTCAAGGAAGAACGGATCCCAATCAAAACACCGGAATTTCCATCCATAACTGCAGGGTAAGTGCAGCTTCTGATCTGCAAGCGGTTAAAGGGTCTGTCAAGACATACCTGGGAAGGCCTTGCAAACAATACTCTAGCACTGTCTTCATGCAGTCATTTGATTGATCCTGCTGGTTGGATGGAATGGGACGAAAACTTTGTGCTTCAAACTTTGTACCATGGCGAGTACACGAACACAGGCGTGGGTGCAAGAACATCAAACCGTGTCAGTTGGCTGGGATTTCATGTTATCACAAGCACCACGGAGGCGGCCCGATTCACAGTTAGTCAATTCATTTATGGTAAATCATGGATTCCGGCTACAGGGGTTGCCTTTACCTCAGGATTGAACTGAAGATATTATTATTATTTAAATTCCATCCGTAATAATAATAGGTTTCTCCATGGTGTGGCCGTGGGAGCCGAAAGCACACTGTCGTTCATTGCTGTCAATAAACCCACAACACAGGAATGATAATGTACATGGAAACGTTAACAATTCTTTGAGGAATGACAATTGTATTTCAATTTAATTTAATTTAAAATGCCTTCAAACCTATGCTCAATACATCGTCTGTCCGATTGGCATCATCTGAGTGAAATTATGCGGAGCTAAGATCAAAATCACTGTAATCTTCAAAATAATGTATCTAAACTATTCTATCCAGCGCATCTATTAAAATGTTTTAATTATTGAATATTAGAAAGTTTTAATTTTTGGACATGGAAGCAATCTAGTTTCATATTTTACTTCCATATTTTACTTTTTACTTATACTAGCGCATCTAATTCCATACTTATACTAGCTCAGCCACATAAAATGTGGCTGATGAACACCGATAGGCTCTTATAGCCAGCAACCCTAGGGGTCCTTGGAGCTACTGAGCGACCATTATCTATGTAGTTGTATTAACCTAAACAGGCAAACCAAATATTTTGAAATCTTTCATTTAAATAATAAAAAAAAAAGTCGTATTGTACACATATTCATGAACCATTATTATCTCATGTCGCTTCCCTTGGTAAGATGCCACTCTTGTCGCAATCAATAGGTATACAGAATGTATGCTGTTTATGGTTTTATTCTAATTATCATGAAGTATTTTGACAGTGAATTATAGTTTAAATGTTTAGTTATTTTTTATGGTTTTTTAAATTATCAACCTGATTTTCCCAGAAGTTATGCGATTAAACATGGATTCCTCAGTGGATTAATAAATATGCACATCTAACATTTTTTTGTTACTGTATATTTGTTTTGATGATTCATTGTTCTTCTTTAGAAATCTTAAAATCTTTAGGCAAGGTTGTGGACAGAGAACCTGTCATTTAATGAGCGGCCAATGATGCAGATGGGTCTTCTTTCCTAACACATGATTGAAATTTTTATGCACATTGTCGTTGTGTTGTGAATGAGTTAGTTGCATGCATTTCCACTAACCATAAAAAAAAATACAAAATATATTAAACTAATAACAATTATATTAAGTAACAAGTGGTTGATATASGTYGATCACTGCCATTTTCTAGCCTTTTAAAATTAATGATGTCGCTTMTATCAACCACTTTTTACTTAATGTAATTGTTGCTAGTTGACATACCTTAAACAACTATTTATAGAATAATACATTGTAAATGTAAACAATAAATAATAATTAATAATTAAGAACATATTAATTTTTTAACTAAATAATAATAATTTATTAAATTAAAATATTGATTAAYAATAAATTATTTTCAAATTATTAATTGATATTAATAATAAATAAAATATTACTTTATAAATAATTATTTATATTTAAATAATTAACAATAAATAAAATATTAAATAATATTAAATAAATAATAATAATAATAATAAATAATATTAATATTAAATAAATAATAATAAATAAATAAATAAAATATTAAATAATTAATAATAAATACATTTAAAAATTACTAATAAAATTAATAAAATATAAAAATATTATTAATTTAATACATTAATAAATCATCCATATATATCCACAAATGCGATTAAAAAATAAAAATAATAAAATATTAATAATATATGAATATCAAAACAGTAATATATGAATAAAGTAAAAAACCATTTATAACACATTATAATATAAGACAAATATATTAAAATATTGATAAAGTAAAACATTACTCATATATTATTAAAGAATAAAAAACATATCATAAAATAATAAAACATTAATATTATGTTAATTAATTGTTGTACTAAAATATAAATATATTATTATATTGATGATTATTAATGTACTTTTTAAAATAATATATTAATGATATATAAATTAATGTCTAAAATAATAAATGCATAAATGTGTTAAAGTTTGAAATGCTTTCAATTATATTAAATGTATTAAACGATGTAAAATGCATTAATGTATTATTACATTAATGTATAAACTATTTTTTTGGGGGGGAAATCTATAACTTTTTTTACAAATTTCCTTCCATATACACGGCACTTGTCAATCCATCTACACCCCTATGGGCGTATAAAATAATTATTACATTAATTTGTTAAAGTAATAAATATATGAAATATTTTATAAAGTATTAAAATATTAGTTGATCATTATTTAATAATAATAAATTAATTATTAATTATAAATTCAATATTATTTAATAATTATTTATAATATATAAATGAATTAATGAGAAATAAAATTCTACACTACATAACAAAATAATAAATTAAATACATGAGAATCTAGTATTTATTTTAGCAAAATAATAAAGTAAATACATAAAAGTCTCAAACTAATTAAATGTATAATTTAAATAATATGTTAATTAAATATAAGTTATTGTATTAAATGCATTTAAATAATATATAAATGATTTAATTAATTGTATTATTTAAATAATATATTAATTATATATGTTATTGTATTAAATGTATTAATACATGAATAATATATAAATTGATGTATAAAAAAATATTAAATTAATGTGATAAAGTATTAAATGTATTAAATAATGAAATTAGTAAGGTGATTTATGAAATAAAATACTAAATTATTAATTTATATTATTAATTTATAATGTAATGTGTTAATTAATTTAAAAAAAATTAATGATATATAAATTGACTTGTAAAAAAATATTAAATTAATGTGATAAAGTATTAAATGTATTAAATAATAAAAATAGTAAGGTGATTTATGAAATAAAATATTAAATTATTAATTTATAATGTAATGTATTAATTAACTTAAAAAAAATCTAAATGTATTAATACATATACATTAATGTAAAAAATATATATTAATGTAGTAATGTAACAATATGATAAATAATAAACAGAGTAATATGATAAATAATCAAAATAAAAATGAAAATACATTAATAAGATATGGATGAATCTATGTACAAAAACATTAATGTAGTAATGTAGCAATATGATAAATAAATAAAACAATAATGTGATAAACACATTATGTATTACTTATAGCATTAATGTGATAGACAAATGGCGTGGTGTGATTTTTTAAATGTGATAAAGTATTAATGTATTAATTAAATAATTCTTAAATGTATATTAATTAACTTATTAATACATAAATATAATAATATGTTAAAACATGAATGTATTAAATAATAAAATCATAATATGTTAAAACATGAATGTATTAAATAATAAAATCAGTAACCTAATGTATCAATAAATTACTTGTACATTATTATAGAATATAATGTTGAAAAGAAATATATTAATTAATTTAAAAGAATAATAAAATTCTCAGTAATACATAAATCAAGTATGAATACAATAATAAAGTGAAACATTTAGAACACATTAAAAATGTACTAATAAATTAATAAAGTATTATGCTAAAAACATTAGGAGGAAGGGTCTTAGTTTAAAAAATGATGGTGTTCCAATAGGTTTGTCACACTCTCATAGTGGGTTATGTTTGTCACATTGTGAAATTAGAGTTTTGAACATGACATTCCCACATTGGGTAATGATTGTCACATTYTRATGTTATGAAATGCTTGTGACAATGTGATGTAAGGACATGCACATATATGACAGAAAGTGACGGGAGGTCTAGGTGCGATGTATTGCGATGTTAGAAAAATTGTCAAAATGTGACAAAGGACAGAGTTTTTTAATATAACAAGGTTTGTGCATGACGGTCACATTGCGATGCGAGGATGTGCGAGCATATCAAACCATGGTGCTTTATGAATTCTTTCACTGACAAAATAGATATGTTCTTACAATAGATAATACACAGTAGATTTCTAAATTTATTCATTCATAAGCAGTAAGACATATGTCGAGGAATAGGAAACATGTATACTACCAACTATTTAATCAACATGAATTCAATCAGAGGAGAGTATATGAACATATCTGAACAAGTGCTGAAACAAAAAAGGAAACAACCAAGTTCCTCCCAACCATAGAACATAACAAACAATCTACTTGCTCCGTTCACCCCCTAGCCTGACCATGAATCCATGAGGGCGAACTCCAGAACTCCTTCTTAGATATAGTCCTTCAGTTCTAAGAAACTTCTCCTTTCCTCACACTCAGAAACAATGCTCATAACAACAAGTGATCTTATTTTCCCTACATACTAGGCAGTGTCTTGCCTCCTCTCATATGCTATATATCCAAAAACATTTGCACCTAGTTCTTTTCCCCATGAGAATTTTCATAGATTTACAAATCTCTAATTTTCAGGGGCTACCAATGGCCAAATTCCTGATTTCCACTTGTAACATTCAGCCCTGAGGTAGTTCTAACATGTTCCCCACTCATGGAGTCATGGTCAACTGATTTCAACTTGACTGTTCCATTTGTCTATCAACAATAAATATAAAAATATTTGTTTCTTACAAGTGTCATAGTCAATGAGTTGGTTGGGACAAGGAAAATATTTTCCCAACAATCATAATAATAATAATAATAATAATAATCTATTTTTAAGGTCACGACCAAGCCAACACACCAAATTGGTGTATGAGACCCCCTTGTTTGTGGAGCAAGGGACCCCCCTCCACCCAGGGATTTGATTGGTAAAGTCTACGAAGGTATACATACCCTACCCCCCTCTGGATTTGACCCTATGACCTCTTAAGAGGAAATACATGTTCTTAACCATTAGGCCCACTGAGGCTATACAATTAACTAAATTCAGAATTCAGAATTGCCATAAATGGCAATAATTTTTCAATTTTGAATTTACCAAAAACGGAAATAAATTCCTAAGTATTTTCAGACTTAAAAATAATTTATTTTTGGGGATGTTACAACCTTCAACTTATTTTATTATCTGATTCTTTTAATTAATTGAGATCTAGTATTGATATTAACACTTTCGTCTTACTCTTTTGTAGGTTAAAAAATTCAGTTCGACTTTGCGAAATGAGGTGTCCTGCAATCAAAAGGTACTCGGGTTCCATGGCTTCATTCCACCAGTCCATGCACTCGCTCTCTTCTATTACATATAGTTTGATATGGACTCTTTAAATTATGTTTAAACTAGCTACATAGTTCATGGGTATATAGAACCCCCGTTGTATTAATATGCTTGGTCAACGACCTATTGACTCTATAATTATATTCTTTTTCATAACACTCTGGGATTTATTGTAGAAGATGACTCTCTCTTCGTTAAAATATAAATGAATATATTTATGGGATTTTTTAATTATTTTCTAACTATACTCAGTATGATCATATGAGCTTCGATATATTTCTATTTTCACTTGTTTATTTTCTTTAGTAGTTTGTAATTAAGAAATAGATAAAATCAATGAATCTACTAAGGCCAAGAGGTGTACCCATACATATTACTATCTATATACATACACATTAAACATATAATACTTCATAAAATAAATACTAATAGGTATATTTAAGCAATGGCATCCCACAAATCTATCATGGCTATGAGGCACACTTATATAGATTTATATGTATACACATATAAAATAAACATCAACCATATAGCATCAACCATATAATACCGAAAATGAAAGTTCATAATATAGTTACATATTTGAACAATGATGATGGGAAAATAAATGGAACAACCACATTCCTCCCAACCGTAGAAACATGACAACCACAATCACCTGTCTGGATCACCCCCTAGCCTGACCATGACTCCATAAGGGAAAACTCAGTATCACTCCTTAGCCACTGTCACCTTGAACAATTCAGAAAAATGTTTTCCTAACACCAAATGTTCTCATAACAACAAAACAGTTCTTTCCCCAACATACTAAGAACGTCCTGCCTCCCACATATGTTGTATTTATCTCATTCCTAGGTCTTTCCATTCCTTTTCACTCCTTGGGAAATTCACAACTTAACAAATCCTTGATTTTCAGGCGTTGTTAGTGACATAACTCAACTTCTCACACTTGTAAAAATCATCTCTGAGTTAACTCAAACCTATTCCCTACTCATGGAGTCATAGTTAGCTATTTTTAACCTCTTTGTTCCATTTGACTTCCAACATTAAATTTATTAAAAAAATTGTCTCATACATGTGTCCATAAAAAGAGGATAGTTGGCAAGTCAAACCTTTGTCCAACAATCATAAAAATAGTAATTACATACTTCCACAAATCTAAATTCGAATTTCAATAAATGGAAATTTATTTTTGGATAACAACTTTGAAAAGATTTATTTTTTGAATAATTCGAGGATATCACACCCACTAAGGAATATTTGGATTTTTACCTTCTCATCTTTTATGAATTCCACATACTTCAACAACTCAAAGAACCTCTTCTCATATTCATCCATTTTCATGCTTCCCAACTTAATTTCAAAGAACTATTTCATCTTCCTCTCATAGTGATTCTTAGAAAAATATTTCTCTTAGAAAAATCCTTTGAACTGCCTCCATGAGAATCTCTTTTCATCAATATTGTTGGATTTCTTAAG
>JASDQU010309430.1:22623-33228 GCA_032191745.1 Picea mariana
AGAAACTCGTAACTACTCGAGGTAAGCTCCTCTACATTTTTCTGTCTTTTTATTTACTGTTTTTCAGATATGCAATAGTATACATATGGTTTTACTATCAAGGAAACTGTAAGTTTTAATAAGCACAGCAGCATATAATTATCAGTTTAGTTGTAGGTTTTAATAAGCACACCAGCATATAATTGTCAGTTTTAATCAATTACCATATAAAGACCAGACTAATGCATTATGCAAGGCTGGTAACCAGACTTGCAAGGCAAAAAGCCTGGGTAGAAAGCTTAAAACCAGGGTAACCATTGGAATGGACCTTTGTATCTTCGTTTGAACAGTTTTTCTCATGAACAAACTCAATGTATGGGCCAAATCTGTAGCTCACGTTCAGCTCGAACAAAACCCACCATTTCATAATTATAATTAAACCGTAAGTTATTGTGGGGCTGAGAAAACTACAGTTACTCATCAACCTGCTCCATTGGAAAAATCCATAGCTCCAAACTACTGTGATCTTCTTCTTGAGCTGTATTATGTCCATTTAATTTCAACGTAGAGTGTATAAGCTACTGCCGTCTCTCAGTGTTATAAAAGTTAGGTAATGGTTTTGGTGATATAATATTGCACCCACTGGTTCTACTCTGTAGAAGTATATTCATGCGTTTTACAAAGCAGCCATGGATAACGTAACTACTGGCAACTAAAGGAAACTGAATGCGTTAAATGCCTACATGATATTGTAGGGTAAGTGCGATTATACATACATGTTTAGTATAAGGTACCAACAAACGAAAATTTAAAGTTTGTCTTAAAAACCCAAATTGAGGCGTGAGTACTGAAATTGAAAGCAAAATTCTTTGATTTAAAGTTTGTCTTAACAAGACAGATTGAGGCGTGAGTACTGAAATTGAAAGCAAAATTCTTTGATTTAACAGAATAGAAATGTGAAAAACTGGAAAAGGGAGAAAAATCATGTTTGTTTTGACAGTTTTCTTAAGTCTGTTTAATAGACAAATTGTCAACTTCTTGCAGCACTTAGTGGAAGTAGCTATGCAGCTTGTTTAAGCTAAACAAAGAACCAATACATATTCACACTTGCAGCACTTAGTGGAATTAGCTATGCAGTTTGTTTAAGCTAAACAAAGAACCAATACACATTCACACTTTAACCACTAAGGTAACTCTTTGGCTTCATAGATATACTTAATATGGGTACTAGAATTACCTAAGTAGTTAGTAAGAAGAAAGGTCCACTTGTAGCACAGAAATAAGGTAGAGTTGTTGAGGACAAAAAGACCTTAGTTTACTTTTTTAGATAAGTGATTTGAAAAAGAAAGGAAGGTAATAACATTTAGAGAATTAATATAAATAATTTATAAACATGAAATGTATATAAATAAAAAGGAAAACATATATCTTTAAAGTGGAAATAGAGAAAGTATATAATTGTAAAAGTTCATGATGGACTTAAAAAAAAATAGAAAAAAAATATGGAAATTAATTTAAAAATAATATTGAATACAATTAGTAATTCAAAAAGAAATCAATAATTCATAATAGATCTTAGCCTATATCATTATTTTCAAAGTGTGTGTCACCACACTTCACATGTGTAAGAAGAGAAGTTATGATACTAAATTATCTAATTTTGGTTGTTAGCCAGTCATAGACTATCCAATTTCAAGAGAATGGGTAGTCTCCTTTTGGTGGTGTGAAGTATCCTTCTTTAATGGTGACAAATAGCTATAAAAAGTAGGGGTTGTTTTGGTTGGAGGTAAATCTAACATCAATACCTAGCATGTATATAGTTGTCGTGGTGATAAGATAAACATGTGTTTGTTAGCATGGATAAAAAGTCTCTAGTATGTTTGAGTTTAGATAAGTGTGCATGCTATAACATTAGAGTTAATAAAGAATGCAGAATTTCATAGTGGAGATAAGCTAGATTTAGCGTGCATGTTTATTATATAAAATATGTTGATTATATCAAATGTGGTGTAGTAGTGAGTACATGGTGAAGTAATAATTTAGTAGTTTTTTTGTTAATTTAGATGCAATGTTGAAAGAACTTATATATAAATGTAACAATAGCTTTTAGAAATAAGAAAAAAAAATGTGATTTATTAATTTGAAAATTTCACTTGCTCTCTATTTTTCTCTATGTCCTTACCTTTTTTACATTCACATGGCAGTAGAGCCAGAATGGGACTAAATTGTCTCATGAGAGGGGTTCATGATTATGGGAATTTTTTTGAAGGATAAGCCTCATAGGTGTAGATGATGGCTAGAGGGAAGAGTAGAGTTTTTTTTGATAGGGTTGTTATATTATGTTGAATAAGAGTATATCATTGATTTGAGAAGATATTGAGCACCAAATGGCCTTGGAGTGTTGCTAACTATTGAAGACAACACATTAGTTGTTGAGGCTCATGGAGAAGCGTGAATTGAGAGTGATTCACATGGTCAAGATGAAGCTCCATATAATTGAGAAAAAATTATGAATGATTATTGAAGGAAAAGAGATGGAACCTATAGCTCCTAATGCAACAAAAAAATGGGAAATCAAGCACGTGGAACCAAAGTCTAGTGGAAATAAACCTGCTTAAGTCAATTGGAACCAATGGCAATTATGAAGCACAGTTCATTGATGTTACAATTAGCAGCATTGATATGGAAGTCATCAAATTATTTAAAAAACTACAAGAAGGGTGGGAGCTACTAAAACATAGAGAAAAAAGGTTGTCAGAGGAAATAAGTGTTCCTAGGCATGCATCCAAATTTAGATGAGTTAATAGCACTAGCCAAACTAGTGATTTTGCTTCCAAAACTGGAAGAGATGGCATCACACTCAAAATTAGTTCAAAGAGGAGGTGGCTGAAAGTTATAAAACATCAACAAAAGTGTGTTGGTGTAAGTAGTGTAGGCATTCATTATAAAACATCAACAAAAGTGTGTTGGTGTAAGTAGTGCAGGCATTCATTGTCCAATTTAGAATCATGGGTAGAGGTGTGTCCACATTGAAAGAATGGTGGAAGTTGATGTTGGGCTATAGGTGGGGTTTAGGAGTTACATCCAACATCAATACCTACTTTGCATAGAGTTGTAGTAGTGATAGAATAAACATGTGTTAGTTAGAATGTCATGCATGGATCCAAAGTGTCTATCATGCTTAGTTAAGATAAGTTTGCATGATAGACTATCATAGTTAAATAAAATATATAGACTTGTAGGAATAGTTAAATTTATTCCTATATGTATTTAATAAACCTAATCATCTACTTCAATCTCAACAAAAATCTTAAATACTATACAAATTCCTAAAAATTATTTGCTTAAAAGGTGACAAATCCACAAATGTTTTATAATTATTTGTTTCTACTTAGACAAAACCATCAACTAGTCCTCTATGTTGTGAATAAATACAAATAATGAAAAAACCATTCAAATTTTTCACATTCCACCCATTTCATAAAACAATTATTATCATCATAATCTAAAAGCTCTATGTTTTTTTGGTTCTTTTTTATGAGAATATTTTCTGTTTACTTCTGTTAAAAATTTGATAAGAAATTATTAAATCTGCAAATTTTAGTAACTAAATCTACATAATGATAATGTTTCAAAGATTTTTCAACATACCAGTTATGAATTAAAAAATACAATTTAAACAACATCAATTTCATCGAATCAAAATTCCAAAAAAAAAAAACTCAAAATATAAAACATTTAAACAATGCATTAAAAATCTTCACCATCACCACAGTGCAACCGACCTCCACAACGGCTAAAAGAATTAGTTTGGGTCTATCGAGCCATTTAACAATTAAAGCTAGAATCGTTTCCCGCACACGTTATCGTCTGGTCATGGATATGAAATTGGTGAAATTTACCGCGGGGGGCTCTGTATTAAATGCCCTTTAAAGCGTCGTATTCTCTTGGATAGAGAGAACAGAACAAAATTGCGACAGAAGTTACTCTACATTAACACAACTAATTGGATAACCCTTCCGGTATTTAGTCTCGGACTAGACCACTGGTATGGTGCGCCGTCAGAATAGCATTGTGGTACTAATTCTGATCGCTATAGTATGCAGTTTTGTTCATACCAAAGTAATTTGTGGAGAGAGTATCTGGTGCCGCAGAGCATGCAAAAGTAAGAGACCCAGTTTCTCTACAATTTATTTATTTTTATTTTTAGCAGTATTCTACAAGTTTTATTTTTTACTTGTTTTTTTGGTAACTTTTTCAGTTTGATTTTGCTCGAAATTTGGTGATGAATAGTTGGATCTGTAGATTTGAGTGGCTAAGTTTGTATAATCCCAGTGTCCAAGAGTTTTTCAACCCACTGAATCCATTTATGCATTCAGAAATGCAATTTAAACAACATAAAGTATACTTTAATCACTATTATTACCTATTATATTATTATATTATAATACTATTATTACCTATTGTATTATTATATTATAACACTATTATTACCTATTGTATTATTCTATTATAACACTATTAACATTAGTATATCATTATTAACATTATTCTCTTATTATATATCTAACACTTCGATTTCATTATTATATTTTAATTTTTTCTTGATACCTTAGTACTTTCACATTGATTTCCATTTCTAACCTAATAATATTACCTTAGAAATACTTACTACTTTGTTATTATTCTAACTATTAATTTAATTTTTCACTTATTATAATATAGCCATTTATCATACTTTGTACATTCGATGTAGCTTGGGTGGTTGGGAGGAATGATTTACCCTGTTCTTGTGAGTGATATATTGTACTCTTAAATGGGTCTAGATTCTCTTTTGTTGAGCCCCCAATATTATGATAATACTTAGCCTACGGGGATTTCGCGACATGCTTATTATATCAAATGTGGTGTAGTATCAGGTACATGGTGAATAATTTAGTAGTTTTTTTGTTAATGCAGATGCAATGTTGAAAGAAATTATATATACATGTAATTTAGAAATAAGAAAAAAAACATGATTTATTAATTTGAAAATTTTACTTGCTCTCTCTTTTTCTCTATGTCCTTCCTTTTTTACACTCACGTGGCAGTAAAGCTAGAATGGGCCTAAACTCTCTCATGAGAGGGGTTCATGATTATGGGAATTTTTTGAAGGATAAGCATCATAGGTGTAGAGGATTGCTAGAGGGAAGAGTAGAGTTTTTTTATAGTGTTGTTATATTATGTTGAATAAGAATATATCATTGAATAAGAGTTACATTCAACATCAATATCTACTTTGCATAGAGTCGTAGTAGTGATAGGATAAGCATGTGTTAGTTAGAATGTCATGCATGGATTCAAAATGTCTATCATGTTTGAGTTAAGATCAGTTTGCATGATAAACTATCATAGTTAAATAAAGTATATGGACTTGCAGGGTGGAGACAAGATAGATTTAGCATGCATGTGTATTATTACAGAAAGGATGTGTAGGAATAGTGGTTGCATTGTGAAGTCATAATTTAATAGCTCAATAATTGAGTTATGTTGTGGATCCACATACAATGTTGAAAACACTTATATATTCATGTATGATGGCTTTTGAAAATAAGAAAAAAAATCAATTCCTTTGTTTGTTTCCTTGAAATTTTCATTTACTCTCTTACTCCATCCTCTCCTCTCCTCTCCTCCCTTCCTTTTTTAACATTCACATCTCTTCTTTACAATTTCACTATAAATTATTCAAACAATAAGTGAATAATGTTATTTCACTAAGATGTATTGCTAAGGTTTAGGGATACACTCCTTAAATTCCCCAAGTACCAAGGGTAGGAGATGGTTCACAAATGTATCCTATTATCTCCAAAATGCAAGGTCTTGAGATATCACCTATATAAATTGGATCTCCCCCAGATGTTTAAGTATTCCTTGTTAGGGTTAAGGGTTAGTGACACCTCCCTCCCCCAACAAGGGAAACATAAGCATTTTGTACAAAGAAAAATGGTGACATAATAGATTTAAATTCAAAATTCTACCTATTTAATTTGTATAGTTATAAATTCACAAAAAATTACAATATAGTGTTTTGAGAACAAAATTATTTTACATAATTACATATTATTATTATAATGTCATGATCGATATTTCTTATGATAATCAGAAAGGAAATAATAAACAACCAAGAAGAGGTGTTCACATTGTGTAGTATAAATAACGAACCAAAACCCACCTTAAAAATACTAACTTGAATTAAAACTTGAAACCTGAACATGTAAATGTTTGTACAATTAATTTTAAAATTGAACATATAATAGAATTCGTCATGGAATGGTTCTCTACCAATCTACATGCAAGGAAAGCAAAAGCCATCATAGGGATGGATGGATATATTATTGTATGATTATGAATTTACTTAATTAAATATCAAATTATAGTAACAAAGTGTAGTATTGTTTTTTTAATTGTGATTAGTGATTATTTATTATGAATAAAATTATTATTTTTTGTTAAATTTAGAGTTGTTATTAAGCTTTTTTCAATTTACTAGATATTAATAGTATAAGCAAGATTACTGAAAGAAACACAATCACAAGGTACACAACATTTATCCTGGAAAACCCTTATGGGGGAGAAAATCCAGCAAAAACTTCCTTAATATATATTGCCAATACAATGCCAAGATAATAAACCAAACACTAGAGAATATTCAAGACTAAGAAATGCACCTCTTTCTCCTTCTTTCGGAAACTGCAACTTCCTTCAAACTTGCACACTAGATGAGTGACTTGAGTGAGTGAGAGAATGATGAGCTATCCTCTCTTATTTATATTAGCCGAGGAGTGCTAGGGTTGTGTCTCTTCACCATGTTGGGTCGAATTCTTCAACTAGTGGCTGAAACCACTTTAATTAGCCCTAGGGGCCGACTTCTCAATTAGCATCAATTAACTAGGGTTTGACCAATCCATAAAAAGGGATTTGATCATACATAATCCCTGACATGATCAATCCACAAAAGAGGATTGATCTATAAGTAAATGACTCAATAATAAATAGAATACTCTTTGCAGTTACAATATTTCAACACTCCCCCTTAACAAGAAGGGTATTCTATGGACACTACTCAATACAACATCATCAGGAGAGAGAGAGCACAACAACATCATCAACATTTGGAACACTGATTGGCACATCTATAAATCATCAAAAGTTTTTCTCATCATCAATATTATCATCTTTCACAACATGGAGCTGGAGTAGCATCATCATCATCGTTCACAGCATGGAGCTAGAGTAGCATCATCATTATCTTTAGCATGAGGCCAACGTATCATCATCAACATCTTTAGCATGAGGCCAACGTATCATCATCAACATCTTTAGGATGAGGCTAAAGTAATATCAACATCATCTTTAGCATGAAGCTAAAGTATCATCATCGCCATCTTTAGCATGAAGCTAAAGTATCAATAGCTCGAGGCTGGAGAAACATCATTACAGTGCGAGGTTGGAGCAACATCATCACAACACGAGGCTGGAGCATCATCATTACAACATCAACATCAACACGAGGTTGGAAATCATTAGCACGAGGCTGAAATAACATCAACATCATATGCAACAGAATGAGGCAAGTACAACAACATTTTGTGGTACTCTAATAGATCCAAAGGATCTACCCGGGAATCAAAATATTCCCTAGGATTTAAAATCCTAATGGAGCCTACCACGTGGTACTCTGACAGACCCAAAGGATTTGCCCAAGAATCATAAGATTCCCTAGAATATAAAATCCTAACGGAGCTACTACTACTGAACAAAGCTAGCATATACATGCACAAGTACTCTGACATCCCGTTCTTACAGAACTTCGGGATCTGTCTAGGGATGATCAGTCCCCTAGGATATAAAATCATAATTGAGCTACCCGGTATTGGTCAGGATACCACAGTATCATCAGCACTACTCCCCCTTTCGAGGGAGGTCCTTTCAGACTATACCAAGATTGTCTCGAAAGTGCTCAAACTTTACACAATACAATGGCTTGGTCAACACATCTGCAACCTACTCATTTGTGCCAACATATTGGAGTTTTACGGGTCCCCTCAGCATCATATCACAAATGAAGTGATATTGGATCTCTATGTGCTTCGACTTATCATGGAACACATGCTTCTCCATCATCTTTATACAACTCTGGTTATCACATAGAATCACGGTGGCTTCCATCTCCAGATCAAATAAATATGTCAACAACATCCGAAGCCATATGGCTTCACAACTGGCGGAACATGCTGCAATGTATTCCGCTTCTGCCATGTTGAGAGCAATATTGGATTACTTCCTGCTCTGCCATGAAGTTGTGTTTGACCCCAGACTAAAACAACATCCTGAAGTGCTCTTTCAATTTACTAGATAATAATAGCATAAGTAGGATCAGTGAAAGAAACACAATCACAAGGTACACAACATTTATCCTGGGAAACCCTCATGGGGGAGAAAACCCAACAAAAACTTCCTTAATATAGATTGCCAATACAATGCCAAGAAAATAAACCAAACACTAGAGAATATCCAAGACTGAGCAATGTGCCTCTCTCTCCTTCTTTCGACAACTACAACTTCCTTCAAACTTGCGCACTAGTGACTTGAGTGAGTGAGAGAATGATGAGCTATCCTCTCTTATTTATACTGGCTGAGGAGCGCTAGGGTTGTGTCTCTTCACCATGTTGGGTCGACTTCTTCAACTAGTGGCTAAAGCCACTTTAATTAGTCCTAGGGACCGACTTCTCAATTAGCATCAATTAACTAGAGTTTGACCAATCCACAAAAGGGAATTTGGTCATGCATAAGCCCCGACGTGATCAATCCACAAAAGGAAATTGATCTATAAGTAAATGACTCAATAATAAATAGAATACTCTTTGCAGTTACAATATTTCAACATTTTTTATATACAATATACTATTTAAATAGTAACTATCCTTTTTCCCCAACTTTTTAAATTTTAAAAGTTTTTCTTACTTACCAAGAAATGGTCTCCTTGTTACTTTGTCTTTGAATTTCTCTCAAACATAGGAAAATGAATGCATACAATAATAGAAAACGAGGTCACTTTTGTTATTGAGATTGAAATGCTCAAAAATATACATAAAAAAACAAAAAACAAACACTAGAGTATGAATGAAATTGATTAATAAAATTAAGGAAGAGAGTGAGTATATGTAATATTCTCTAACTTTTAGACACCTCGCTAGTTCTTGAGCATGGAGGCTAATAGGAAGGTTAACTTTTAAAACTGATCAATGTGGATTTTTTTTCCCTTTGTCATACATATTATTTTTTTGTGGACTTAACTTTGTTTTTCTTTTTTATATTACAAGGGAAACCATTAATTTATCTCATTTTCTAGCATTTACTAAGGTGGAACAATTTTTCCCTTTAGAAATTACTATTAGTTATAAATAGTTGACATGGAGTATATTGAACTAAAATATTAACAATTCATAAAATTTATAATCTACTCAAAATTGATTGGTTGTATTATGTAACTTTGAGTCTTTTTGAATGCGTATGTCAATGCTTGACTAACTAACTATGAGTGTTTTTATGTTGATGATGTTTTTTCTTAAAAATTAGTGATGTCTAAAATTTAAATGTTTTTCTATGTTTTTTTAGGCATTCAGATTCTCATTATAAATTGTAAGCTTTACATCAACCACTTATAAATTTTCATCATCGTGATGTAATGACTTATTATTTACTTACACACTTGACTCAAAAACCTTATTCTATTTATTCTTTGAACATTTTTGTCAAATATTGTTGCAATTATGCTTCTTATTGTTTCTAAATAGCATGTTTCAATTAGCAAAATATATTAAATTAAAAAATGAATTACTAAAAGGGTACAAGCAATGGAGTTATTTAATTTTATGATCTAGTGTGAGGCAAGATTTATTCCATTTATTGGGATGTCTATTGATAATTGTAATCTTTTTTACCATTTTAAATTACCCATATGCATCAGCCCTCGGGGGGCAGCTCAATTGACAAGTGTTGTGATAGGAAGTGTTATGTTCGATGAGGTTCTGAGTTCAAATCCCCTCGACTTACCTGTACTTGCGGAAGGGGCATATGTATGACACCTAGAGGTTATAGTGGTAGCGATCGAAATCGACCACGTGTCACGTGAGTACGAGACCGCCCAATTGTCGATTCCGCCAGATACTAAAAAAAAAGAAGAAAAAGAATTACCCATATGCATCTGGATGAATGGTGGTGTTTGTATGGAGCTTGGTAATTCCATTATTGTGTGAAAATATGTAGTGTAAAAGCTTAATGTCGGCATGTAGTTTTTCGAAAGAAATTTTGATAGTAATAATGATTGTGTGTTTCACTTACCAAATATCATTGTTATATTTCTATATATTTTATATATGTATTCCAAATTGTAGAGTGTGAGAATAAGAAATTGATTTTGGAATTATAAAGTCGTCGTTTTTATAATTAACATAAACACAAAAAATAACACTGATAAGGGTTTCTTTTATTGGGATCCACTTGCACTCCATCCTAACTAACTATGTGACCCAAGTATTCCACTTTAAAATCACCAAAAGCACATTTGGATTATTTTAGGAACAA